>JAABOM020100348.1:0-26505 GCA_011800125.2 Solanum clarkiae | reverse complement strand
CCTCTTCTAACCTAACTCCTAATCTAGCCAATCGATGCACCTCCGTAACCATCTCTATATCACAAGCATCAACATGAACTAGGCCACCAACAGAAACCCTACTCAAAGCATTTACCACAATGTTTGCCTTACTGGAATGATAATGCACACTCAGATCATAGTCCTTAAGAAGTTCTAACCATCTCTTTTGCCTCATGTTTATATCTTTTTAAGTGAAGACATATTGAAGACTTTTATGATTGGTGAACACATCAACATGCACCTATTACAAATAATGACGCCAAATATTTAATGCAAACACAACAGTGGCTAACTCAAGATTATGGGTAGGGTAGTACTTTTCACGCACTTTGAGTTGTTTAGAAGCATAGCCTATGACCTTACAAATTCACATCAACACACAACCCAAATTAATTCGGGAAGCATCAGAATACACAATAAATCCCTCAAGTCAATCCAGTAGTGACAATATAGGAGCGGACACAAGCTTAACATTTAATGTTTAGAAACTCCTTTCACATTGTTGGACCGGACAAATTTGGGCTTCTTTTGAGCCAATTGTTTTCATAGGAGAAGCAACAGAAGAGAACTCATGCACAAACCTCCGATAATATCCCACTAAGCCCAAGAAGCTCCTAATATCCATCAATGGTCTAGGCCAATTTCTAATAACATTGGTCTTCTTAAGATCAACCTTCATACCATCCACCAAGACCACGTTTCCTAGGAAGGCAACCTCCCTTAACAAAAATTCACAACCCTTAAATGAGCCCTATGCTCCTACTCACCACGAGAATAGATCAAAATGTCATCAATCAAGACCGCAACAAAAGAATCAAGGTAGGGTATAAAGATCCTATTCATTGTCCAGAAAGATGATCAGTGCATTGGTCAACCCAAAATACATCACAACAATTTCATAATGCCCATACCTAGTCTGGAAGGCTGACTTGCGAATATTAGACTCCCTCACTTTCACTTGATGATCCTGGACCGAAGATCAATCTTAGAGAAAAGTCTACCCCTTGTAATTGATCAAATAAATCATCAAACCTTTTAATAGGATACCTATTCTTGATGGTAACCCTATTTAGTTGAAACGACCCCAAATGTGCCCGAAAATGTGCCTCGAAATTGCCCATAATCATAATTTCAATATATCCAAATATTTGTTCATTATTTCAAATATGAGACTTCATATTTTTGTTTAAGGGGATAAAATTGAGTCAGAAATTGGTCTAACCCCAATTTACAACAACCATATAGAAATTCAAAAATCACAAAACTGCAGGGTCAACTTTGAAGGGGCATATCTCTTAACTCTCAAAGAACTGGGTATCCCACGACTTATCAAATTATAACTCTTTGAATTAGCTTTCCAACACACTTGGTTTCACCTCATTTTGAGTTCAGATGAAGGAGTTATGTCCATTTTCGCGGAACTCGTTTCTGCAGAAAATGCAATTGCAGTGAACAGTCCATTTTGTCCTATTTTCTCTTGACTTCAGTCCAAAACTTTTAAGTCTTGGGCCTAAGGGTTCCCACAATTTTAAGTCTTGGGCCTAAGGGTTCCCACACTTTTACTTAGCGTTATTTCACCCTCACATCATCCTAAACATTCCCCAATACTCACCGAAACACTTCATCAAAATGGACCAATATTAAGGATTTCATCAAGGATTTCGCTCAATCTTCAAATCCCCATGAAAGCCTTCTTCAAGGTTTCTCCAAAATCTAAGGTATGTGGTATTGAACCATTGGGTCCTTGCACACATGGTGCTTAAGCCTCCTTTTTAATAATATTGTATGATTTAAAGTTGATTTTAAATATGGGTCTTGTATATTGAGAATTTTACTGCACAGTAATTTTAGTTCATGAAAGTATGATTGTTTTAGCATGTTTTGAGCTCTACACTTGGATTAATGTTGGATTCGTTAAGGGATTTTAATATGTATGTCTTTAGGGTGTTGTAAGGTGTTGATTGATGGTTTTACATTGAATTTTTTGCATGACTTTATTTCTAAATTGCATGTTCTTTTACCCCATTGTAAACTTTCAAGTATTTGATAAAATATTCAGCGAGGGTTTCTTGAGGAATTGTGTGTCCAATGCATGTTTTATGAGTTGGTGATTATATAATGATGCAATAATGATGAAACTATGCATGTACGTGATGACCAAAAGATGATAAGAAGAGAAGATATGTATATAAGGATGAAAGAAATGAATGTATGTGTTTGAATCATATAAAGGACATTTGGTATTGCAAGTATTTGTTAGGCTCTCATGTTGTTATGTTCTTATGAATTGTTGATGACATGTTGGATTGTTAAGATAAGGTTTATGCTCTTGTCAATTGTGAAAGCCTACTAGAAGGGGTTATGAACTATGTTACATGCTTTACCCTCTAGTGCAACACCAATTCGTACATGTAGGGTTATTAGCTATGTTGTACACCTTACCCTCATGTACGAATGTAATCTACTCTCTATGAGGTTATGTTACTCTTTATGAGGTTATGCTACTCCTAATGAGGTTATCTTACTCTTTATGAGGATATGCTACTCCCAATGAGGTTATGTTACTCTTTATGAGGTTATGTTACTCTTTATGAGGTTACGAACTATGATGTAGTCCTTACCCTCGTATAAGTGTTGGGGTTATGAACTCATGCTACATCTCTCACCCTCTTGTATAAGGTAATTGGATAAGTTAATTATGTTATCTTAATAGGTTAAGTAAGCTATGAAAGAACAGATATTTTCAAGCGTTTTTTACTACAAGCATTGTCCATGCATGCCATATTGTTATATTATGCCTATTGCCTATTGTTTTGCATTTTGATTATATCGCCTATCTCTTGTTGCATAGTATCCCACATACTTAGTACATTCTAATATGCTAACGCATACTCTAGTCCTATATGATATGACCATGTAGGAACCAGAGTCTCGCTTGAGCATCTCCACTTATGTGGTTAGTACGGTTTCACTCAAGTTTATTTTAAGTCCACCATTTGAGGGACATTGCTCAATCTTTCTTATATTATGTATTGATTCCTTCTTATTTATTGCTATTTTGACTATGAGGGTAAGACCAATTACTTTTTCTTGGCCCCCGCTAAGCATCTATGTTTACAGGTATTGTTGGATAAGTTATGTATTATGTTTGAGCTTTGACTCATATATGTTATTTAAGTATTAAACTCTCTCTTTCTTCCATAGTCCCATTTCCCCTTGTTCATGTTTCTTATGATGTTTTACATTGTTTCCTCAACCAAGGATGTTTAATAATATGCTATGAGGCTTGTTTGGGGTTCCTTCGGGTCCCCATTCGCTGGTCATGTCTAGGCCCTAGGCTTTGGTCGTAACATGAGTTGCTGGTAGTCAATACAGATCCTAAGGGACCCATCCTTCTTTTTTAAAAACAACACTGGTGCACACCAATGTGATTAGATAGGCCTAAGAAATCCCTTTTCCAACAAGTCCTCAATTGTTCCTTCAACTCCTTCAACTACTCTAGGGCCGTACAGTAAGGGGAAATAGAAATTGATTGAATATCAGGGAGGAGGTCAGTGCCAAAATCTATTTCCTTTTTGGGAGGAACACCGGGAAGTTCATTTGGGAAAACATCAAGAAACTCATTTACAACCGGAAACGACTCTATGGGAAGGACTTTAGACTCCACATCGCTAACCCTCACAAGATGGTAAATACACCCCTTAGAGATTAATTTACGGGCTTCAATGTAAGAGCTGAATCTACCATTCACCATATCTCGACTATCCCATTCGATAATGGGTTCACTTGAAAATTGGAGTTTGAACCTATGGGTTCTATAATCAATAGAAGCATAGTATGCATAGAATCAATCCCTTGCAAGAATAATATCAAAATCAACTATGTCTAACTCAGTAAGATCACAAGGCAATATTTTATGCATGATGCAAATAGGAAAACTTCTATAAACTTTTCGAGCAATAATAGATGCACCAATAGGAGTAGACACCTCATATGACTCATGCAACAACTCGAGGTCAATATGAAACTTTTTGGAAACAAAGGGGGTAACAAAAGAATGAGTGGCGCCCAGATCAATTAATGCATTCACATTAAATTCAAAGATTTTCAACATGCCGGTAACAATATCAGGAATTTCATCAACCCCTTGCCTCCCATGCAAAGCATAGAACCAGTTGTGCCTTGGGGAACAATCTTATTGGCCGCCTCTTCCAAAGGGAACCGTATTAGTACCTTGTGGATGAACCTCCTTACCGTTGTTGCAATTACGAGGAGAATCTATTGCTTTATTCCCCATTCCCCATAACAAAAACAAGCACCGGTATTCCTCAAGCATAGGCCACCATAACCCCTACCACACTTCGAATACATATTAATTGGAGCCACACCTCTCAAATGTTGGGCCCTTGGAAAATCATTGGCAACGCTCCTTTGAAATGCATGAGAAGACCCTGGTCCTTTATGGAACCGACCACCCTTTTGGAACTTACCCTCAAAATGGGCCCCCTTTGCCTTATGACCCCTTTCCATCCTCAATTTCTTCCCTTTAGTTTTCTCTACGTAGGTCGTGAAATGGTACAAGTCCATATCATTGATCAACATAGCAGACCGACATTCTTTACTCACAAGGTCGGACAGCCCCATCACAAACTTGTTCATTCTCGACCTTTGATCGGCAACTAACTAAGGAGAAAACTTTGAAAGTTTGTTGAACCTGAGGGCAAATTCCCTCACACTCATTGACCCTTGTCTCAAATTCATAAAGTCCACCAATTTAGCTTCCCTAAGATGAAGAGGGAATAACCGATTAAGGAAAGCCACTTTGAACTCTTCTAAAAGCACCACATAGTTGACAACCTTCACTTCTTTCCATTGGTGTTACCATATTTGTGCTGCCCCTTTAAGTTGGCAGGCCGCTATCTCCGCCTTTTTGTCCTGCCTCACACCCATGATAGCCTATATCTTGTAGACCTCATCAATGAACTCTTGAGGGTCCTTATCTACATTTGACCCGTAGTGTTATGGGGATTTGTTCTCATGAAGCCTCTTAACCAAGAGGCCGGTGTAGGAGCATGAGGGGCTTGGGCCTCTTGTTTTGCTTGATTATCCACCACTTGTGCAAGCAAGGTGAGAGAATCCCTATGCTCTCCATTGGTCGGTTGATCCTTGGGTGTGAGGGCTCATCTTCCCCTCATATTAGGCATGATATAGCATAACAAAGAACAAGCTATAAGGGAGGAAATCTTACTTCAACTCTATAGCACGACATAGAACATGAAAAAGGGAAAAATTTCCAAGAACATCTCATAGCCTCCTATTCGTAGTTGTGGTGGATAACATAACCATAAATAAGACTCCAATCAATGCAGTGTGTTGGACTCCAAGGATCTAACAACCTACTGCTCTGATACAAGTTTGGTGCGATCCAAGCCTAGGGCCTAGACGTGACATGGCGCATAAGGAACCCGAGAGGACCCCAAGCAAGACTCTTAACATATCATTATACATCCTAGATCGCGGAAGCAATAAATTAATGAATGATTAGAAGCAACAGTACAGAGACTAAGGGGAAAAACTTCATATCATAAACAATAAGAGTCAAAGCTTACAGCATAGATACATAACATGTCCAACAGCACCCCTATTACGTAGATATCAATGAGGGCGAAGACAAAGCAACCGAGATCACCCTCATAATCAGACATAATTCAAAGAGAGAATCTCTTAATAAATAGCAAGAAATCATAAGTAACGTCCCTGAAATGGAGGACTCACAAATAAGCTTGATAGAAGTTATGCTAGCCACGTGGAGGAGGAGGATGATCAAGCGGTACACCGGTTCCTACATGGTGACATCATGTAGACATAGAGTATGCGTTAGTACGTATGAATGCACAAAGTATGCAGGATGCAATGCAAGAATAGATAGGTATCATAATCGAAATGCTTAGTTGGTCGATGGATGAGCATATGGGAATATGACATGAATATATTTTCACAGAACATAACACATATGTAGGGAGTGACCGTTCTTAGTGCAATCCATGGAGAGGGGCATGAGGTACAAAACCTTTCATGAGGTTGGTGGATTACAAACCCCCCAACGGGTTAATGGGTACAAACCCTCAACATGGTCGATGGAGTATAAAACCCCTAACGTGTTGATGGAGTACGAACCCCCCCCCAACGAGGTTGATGGGTACCAACCCCTAACAAGGTTACCCAGGCCGACCATCCCCTAAGCTAGGGGATCGAGGTACCAACCCTCTATAGGTTATCGGGGCCTACAACCCCCCGAGCTAGGATTTGTCATCCCCAACACTATAAGGACAATATCACATATAGATATTACATTCCTCCACCATCTCGTAGCCATTTAATCCATACATTCCTCTCATCATCATACAATCATCATATTCACACATTCCTTTCATCATCATACAATCATCATATACATACATCAATTTCATAATAATTCCATCATCATTTCATCATTATTTCATCATCATATCATTATCATATAATCATGATGTAATCATTCAACTCATAAGACATGCATTAGACCTTTAATACCTCAAGAATCCATAACCGAACATTTTATCAAACACTTAGAGGGTGTATAGTGCTAGTGTAAAACCATTCAATTCATCAGTGAAATTATGCTAGTAAATTCAATGGAAAACCTTCAATAGATACTTGGTAGCACCCTTAAGCAATATACATCAAAATCCTTCATCAAATCTTACAATATACCATAGATTCATAGCTCAAAACATGAAACAACAATCACAATTTCATGAACCCCAACATAGTGTGCAGTGATTTTCATAATGGATAAGACTCGTGAATAAATCAACTTTAAATCATGCAATTTTCAGTAAAATGGAGCTTCTGTATCATGTGTGAAAGAAACCCATGAAAGAAACCCATATACCTAGCTTTGGAGATGAACTTGACGAAGATTAGAGATGGAGACTTGAATCTTGAAGGGAAATCCTTAGATCGGAAGAGGGTTTTGAGTTTCTGGACTTGAGTTTAGGAGTAAAATATTTCAGTAAATGTTTGAATGAGTATTGGGGAATGTTTAGAATGATATGAGGGTGGAAAATGGCTAAGTATAGTTATTTTCACATTTGGGAACACTTAGTACCAAGACATAAAATTCTTGGACCAAAGTCAAAGGTTGACAAAAAGTAACACTAGTGTGCACCCTTGGCACGTTGCGCTATGGGCACGAAAAGATTACTGGAAATGCATTTTTGAAAATTGAAATTGCTAATCATTTGTTCTTAAATCGGAGTCAAATTTCTGATATAACACATGAATTTTGAGATATATGAAAATTATGATTCCGGGCACTTTCAAGGAATATTTTCGGGCACTTTTTGGGATTGTTTCAACAATGCATATTTTGAGTTATAATAGTATGATCTATTAGAAGATTTGATGATGGATTTCAAGGTACCCTGCATGTGGGTTTTACTACATGATGGTGGGCTAATTTGCATCATGTTTTCTCATTTTATTTAACTCTTGAATTGCATGATTTAGACATAGTATCATGGACCCACCAAGTGTTTGATAAAATGTCAAGTCAAGATTTCTCAAGTTATTGTTAATCTATAACATGATTTATACGTCAAGTGATTGCATAGTGTTTAAGGGCCTTCAAACATGTATTGAATTCATGAAAAGTATCTATGTTGTTACAAGTATCAAGTTAAACCCTATTTTAAGATTTTTACCTCTTGTGAACCATTCATGTAAAAGCAAGAGTTCATATATTATTATTATTACTCTCATGTATTCAATTTAGGCTCACCATTAGAAGTAAAGCATGTTTACGAGCTACTCAATTCATGTTCTTATGAGCTACTCAAGTTATTATTAAAGAATGATTATTTCAAGTATTTCGTGGGTTTAGACTTAGCACCGATGGATTGGATGTCGACATGGACTATCTTCAAGGGTCCATATTCCTTTCCTCAAACTATGTGCCAACATAGGATTATACTTTATCCTTGCTATACTAGTGGATTCATTTAGTACATTTTATCGTAAAATTCACCCTAAAATAGGACATGTTCCGTAATGGGGGTAGCTTCTCCGAAATGGGGCAGGCTCCCATAAGGTGAAGTATGGTTTACCTTGGAATGTAAACCCCATCTTTACAAATGAGGGGCAATCATTGAGATTTCATTTTATAGCTCGCTTGGCCTTACTTTAGTCAGTTAGGGTCCTTTTACACATATTTATTATGTTCTATGGAAGTTGAATGATTTGCAAGCATGTTTTACTTCGAACATTCACCATGCATGCCATATTCAGATCTCATCTATTTGTTGCTTATTACTATGCATTTTGACTATATTGGCTTATGTCTTGTTGTATTACATCTTACATACTTAGTACATTCAAACGTACTAACACATACTTTATGCCTTCATGATGTTACTATGTATGGATTGGAGGACCACGTGATCATCCTCCACGTGGCTAGTATGATATTTTGAAGCGAGCTTTGGTGAGTCTTCAAGTCTGAGGACACTATATTTACTGCTCTTACTATATCGAGGTTTCTTAATGTCGAACACTTGTTATTATGAGGGTGAGCCCGGAGAGTTTCTTGGCCCCCGCTCTATTCAATGTTATAGGTGTTGTTGTAATACTTGATGTACTTATGCTATGAGCTTGACTCTTGAATATTTTATGGTTATTAAAGATTTCCCTTAGTTTTCCTTCCCTTTTTGTTGCATATCTTGTTGTTGTTTACTTTGCTTTTGTGACCAAGGATGTGTGCTTGATATGCTAAAAGGCTTGTTTGGGTCCATTCGGGTTTCCATTCGCCATATCACATCTAGAACCTAGACTTGAATCGTGAAAAAGTTTGTATCGGGGCACTTGGTTGTTAATGATCCTCGGAATCCAACACATCGGGTCTATTAGAGTCTTATTTATTGTTGTGAAATGCGCCACAACTATGAATATGAGGCTATGAGGCATTTTAGAAAAATGTTTCACTTCTTCATTATCTATGTCATGTGATAGAGTTAAGTCCCCCTAAGACTTATTCTTGTATCTGAACGGTTGCATTTCATAATATGTCTCAAGATACTCAGAATGGTGGGCAAGGTAGTGACCATCTCTCACTTGAATTTCAACTTCCCAATGGTGATATGTCGAATGCGGAGGTTTTTAATGCTCTATGGCTATTACCCATGGTTGTCACCACTCAACTTAATCAAGAAGTGGGTACTCTCGAGACTTCAAGGGATAAAAGGAAGGAGAGTGAGGCTAAGAGGGCCCGAGATTTTTTCCCCAGTATAAGATGAAAAGGATCCCTTTTGCCACTTGGCAAGGGTGTGGCAAGAAATATCAAGGAAGGTGTTTGGCATGCACCTTAGATTGTTTTAAGTGTGGTAGTGTTGGGCATAGTATGAGGAATTACCGACAGCCTCAAGGGAAGGGAGAAAATGGGATCAACTTGAAGCTAGGCTTCCATATGCTAAGCCCAGTGGTAATGGTAGAGTGACCTATCCTAGGTGCCCAAAGTGTAGGAGGAATCATCGTGGAAAATGTTTGAGGAACACGAGTCCATGATTTTTATGTGGCTTGATGGGCCACAGGATTGTTGATCGTCCATATGCTCAAAGTAAAGGAAAGGGTGTTGGTGTTAAAGCTTCTCCTCCATCCCACAAGTGTGGAAAGTACCATCCGGGAGATTGTTTGGCCGGTTCCAGTGCATGTTTGTAGTGTGACACAAAGTGTCATAAGTCAAGACAATGAATATGGGTTATTAGGGATCATGAGGATGGCCATCGACGATCCCAATCATACCCCTCTATGGGTCACTAGACTTGGTAGGTTCTTCACAGGTATGCTGAAGTTTTTGATTTTGATGTGTACGCATGGATAGACCTGGGTGGCACTCTTTCTTTTATTACTCCTATTGTTGCAAAAAAGCATCATCTTGAGTCCAAAGGTAGACAACCCCTTGGAAGCGATTGAGAAATTAACCCCTCAATTGGTTGATGCGCATGACCACCCGCATCTAAAGTGATTGAGGAATCGACCCCCAATTGGTTGATGGGAAAGACCACCACCACCCCCTCCCCCCATCAAAAGTGATTGAGGAATCAACCCCCCAATTAGTTGATGTACATGACCACCCCTTTATCGAAATTGATTTAGGCATCGACCTCTCAATTGGTTAATGGGTATACCACCCTCCATTTAAATTGTTGAGGCAATTTACCCCTCCTAAACTAGGTATGCTCAACTCACAACACTATAGATACTTTTCAAGCAAACAACTCATATATACTTTCCTTTAATCATCACAATGCCACTTAACTCATAAGCCATGCATTAGACCTTCAATAACTCAAGAATCCATAACCAGTCA
The DNA here is from genome assembly GCA_011800125.2 of Solanum clarkiae. NCBI lineage: Eukaryota > Viridiplantae > Streptophyta > Magnoliopsida > Solanales > Solanaceae > Solanum > Solanum clarkiae. The sequence continues at coordinate 16,079 of JAABOM020100348.1, read as the reverse complement.
TTTTATCAAACAATTGGCAGGTGTGCAATCCTTGTACAAAATCATGCTATTCAAGAGTGAAATCATGTGAGAGAAATCAATATAAAGACACCCACCACCACTTGGTAATACCCTTATGCAAGATACATCCAAACCCTTCATCAAATCACATAATGGATCATAGATTCATAGCTTAAATCAAGCTTGAATAGTCACATTTTATGAAACCCCAACACAATCTATAATCAACTTTCGTTGTAAGAGATACGCATAAGTAAACAACTTGAAATCATGCAATTTATCTAAAAGATAAGATTAGGCACAATGGGTGAAAGGACCCACTGGTTGAAACCCATATAACTTAATGTTGGAGATTTCCTTAGTGAAGATTCGAATGAGAATTTGAAGCTTGAATGAAATCCTTAGATCCGGAAAGAGATTTGGAACACTTGAATTTGGATAAAATATTTGTCCAAGTGTTAGAGATATTTTTGGGGAATGTCTTGTATGATATGGAGTTAATATAAGACTAAGTATAGGTGTTTTCACGCATGGGAAGACCTATACCCAAGAGCCCAAATCCCTACGCGAAGAATAGAAAAATTGGCAGCAAATACACTACTCCGCAACAGCTCCGTATCATGGAGCCAACGTGAACAGGTTCTAGAAATCAAATCTTGGCGAAATTCATTTTTCCCTATGGGTCCTCTACAATTCAGGTTATACCCATCTCCCACTCAAATTTGCCCCCTAATCAAGAATATGAAGTTGGATTTTCAATATCACGCATGAATTTTGAGATATATAGAAGTTACGATTATGGTCACTTTCGAGGAACATTTTACGGGCACTTTTTGGGGTCATTTCAATATCTCCCCCTTGGGAACATTCTTCCTCGAATGTCAAAGAAACGTATATAAGATGAATAGTCGTGATAATTTTATCCACACAAGAATGCAACAAGGCACTTAAACATCATTTCAAAAATCTCAAGTAAGTGTCAAAATCACTGAAACGACCCCAAAAAGTGCCCAAAAATGTGGCTTGGAATGCCTGGAATTTTAATTTCCATATATCAAAGAAAATGTTCGTTATTTCAAAAATCCGACTACATATCTGTGATCAGGTGTTCAAAATTGGGCAAAGAGGGTCTAACCTCAATTTAAGAGTGAAAGAATAGTAATTCTAAATTTTTAAGTGACGAATTCCACAGAGCTATCTATGACGCATACGCGACATGTCTTCGGCGAACATCAGTACAAAATCTTCTCCATGTCCTCTTGGCGATGCAGATATGTGCATTTGCGGGGCAGTATTTTTCAAGTGCGGTCCAAAATATTCTATGTGTTGGGCCTAAGTTTCCAAAACGTGTTTGTATCTATACTAAGTCAAATTTCAACCTTGTATCAACCTTAACATTTCCCCTATACTCCCAAAAACACTTAGACATATTTTTACTCCAAATTTCAAGACTCAAAACCCTCATTCGGATTTAAGGATTCTCTTGATGCTTCAGGTCTCCATTGTCAACCTTCACCAAGAACTTCTCCAAAGCTAAGGTATGTGGTGTTGAACTATTGATTCATTTCACCCATTGTTCCTAAGTCACCTTTTTGCTAATCTTACATGATTTAAAGTTGATTTTTACATGTGGACCTTGTATATTGAGAAATTTACTGCGCAATGATTTTAGTCATAAAAGTACGGTTGTTTTAGCATGTTTTGAGCTTTTAATCTTGGATCTAATGTTGAATTTGATGAGGGGTTTTGATGTGAATGTCTTTGGGGTGTTGCAAGGTGTGGATTGATGTTTTTATAACAAATTTTCTTGCAGAATGTCATCTCTAAGTTTCATGGTCTATTATCCCTATTACACACCCCATGGTGTTTTATACTATGTCCGACTAGGGTATATTGAGGAACTGAAGGTCCAAAACATAAGATATGATATGAATGATTTTATGATGATGCGATGATCTTATGAATATGATTATTCCTATATGAAGTATTGTATTATATCCTATGAAGAATACCATAAAATGTGTTGCATAGACCATGCCCAATCTGGGGGGTCTATTGTCCCGATAACCTAGATAAGGATTAGTACTCATCTACCTTTGTGATGGGTTGGAAACATAAATAACCTAGATAGGGGTTAGTACTCATCAACTTAGATTAGGCTTAGTACTCATCCACCTAAGTGATGGGGTGGCAACATAACTAACCTAGATGGGTGTTAGTACTCATCAACTTTGATGAGGGTTAATACTCATCCACCTAAGTGATATGGTGGCAACATCACTAACCTAGATGGTGGTTAGTACTCATCAACCTAGATGAGGGTTAGTACTTATACACCAGGGTGATGGGGTGGCATCATTATCAAACTAGATGAGGGTTAGTACTCATCCACCTACGTGACGGGGTGGCAACATCGCTAACCCACGAAGGGGTTCATACCTTGGAAATCTAACTTGGTCTCTTCTACACATATGATAGTCTATATGAGCATGGGTTACTAAAGGATGTTTTACTTATACATTGATCATAAATGGCATATTGCTATATCATGCCTATTGCTTATTGTTGTGGATGTTCATTATGAAACTTATCTCTTGCTATATTGCATCTTACATACTTAGTACATTTAAACATACTAACGCATACTCTTGCCTACATGATATTACAATGTAGGAACTAGTGTCCAAGTTGATCATTCTTTTCCTTAATGTGGGTAGACGGTGCTATTCTAAGCTTGTTGGTGAGTCCTCTATTTTGCGGACCTTGGTTTATGTTTTCCACATATCTATGTACTAAGATACTTTCTTATGTTCTATTTGACTATAAGGGTGAGGTCAGTTACTTTGCCTTGTCCCCTGCTCTATATTATGTATTTAGAAGTGTTTGTTGGACAAGTTATGCATTTACGATTTGAGACATGCTCCTCATCTTGTAATGTTGTCATTTTGGCAAGCTTTCCCTTAGCCCATTCTATTCTATATGTCTTTTCTATGTTTCCGCAACCAAGGATGTGTAATGACAAGTTAAGATGTTTGTGTGGGGTTCCTTTGGGTTCCCCATTCGTCGTGTCACGTCTAGGCCCTAGGCTTGGGTCGTGAAAAACTTGGTATCAGAACACTAGGTTGATAGATGTTCGAAGTCCAATACACCGCATAGATTGGAATCCAGTTTATGGTTGTAAAGAATACCATGACTATGAATAAGAGGCTATGAGATATATTTGGAAACTCTTTTCCTTCTACATGTTCTAAGTTGTGCTATAGAGTTGTGATAAGTTTTTCTCCCTAATGATTGTTCTTCTCTATGATAGACCATGCCGAATATGAGAGGAAGACGTGCCTAAACTCTCGAGGAGCAAGCTACCAATGGTGAGCTCCAGATTTCCTTACTATGCTTGCCTAAGTGGTGGCCAACCAAGTCTAATAAGGGGGCCAAGCCCCTCATGCTAATACTCTGGGAGCCAGGGTAAGAGACTTTTTGTGGATGAATCCTCCGATTTTTTGTGGGTCAAGGGCAGATGAAGATCACAAGAGTTTATAGATGAAGTCTACAAAGTCTTGTTTATCATTGGTGTTGGGCCAAATGAGAAGGCGGAGTGCGTGGCAGGGAGGAATTCAAATTGGCCTTCCTTAATATGTTCTTCCCTCTTGAGCTTAGGGAAGTAAAGTTGGTTGAGTTTATGAACTTGGAATAAGGTGGTATAAGTGTGAGAGAGTATGCCCTCAAATTTAATCAACTTTTAAGGTATGCTCCTCACCTGGTGGCCGATCCTAGGACAAGGATGAATAAGTTTGTTCTAAGGGTCTCCAGTTTGGTAAGTGAAGAGTGTTGGTCCGCCTTGCTTACTGGTGATATGAACTTGTCTCAGTTGATGACATATGCCGAGCAAATGGAAGAAGAAAAGTTGAGAAAGAAGAGGAGCCATAAGGCCAAGAGAGATCGTATTGGTGGCAAGTTCCATAGAGGTGGTCGATTCTATCAAGGCTAAAGGCCTCCTTATACAATAAATAAGGGGTTTGCCAATGAATTCCTCAGGCCTCAAGGTGTTGGTGGTGTGACTCCCATTGATGTGTGTACTATATGTGGGAAGAGTCATAAGGGCTCATGTTTGAGGGGTTCTAATTCATGTTTTGAATTTGGCAAGATTTGTCCCAAAAGGGTTGATTGTCCAAGAAACCATTGCAAGGTTCGGGGTGCAAATACGGTTCCATTGGGTAAAGATGGTACTCAAGGTGGTGCCCGAAGGCACAATTGATTCTATGCTCTACATGGGAGGCAAGAGCTTGGTGAGGTCTCCGATGTTGTTACCGGTATGTTGAAAATACTTGATCCAATGTTTATGCTTTGATTGATCCGGGTGCCACCCTTTCCTTTTTTACCCCCTTTTGTTGCTAAAAAGTTCCTTGTTGAGTTGGAGTTGTTGCATCAGTCATATGAGGTGTCTACTGTTATTGGTGCATCTATTGTTGGTAGGAGGGTGTATAGAAATTGTCTGATTTGCATCTTGCATAAAATCTTACCTTGTGATCTTGTTGAATTAGATATGGTTGATTTTAATGTTATTCTTGGGATTGATTGGTTGCATGCATACTATACTATTACTGATTGTAGAACCCGTAATGTCAAGTTTCATTTCCAAAATGAACATGTCCTTGAGTGGGAAAGTCAAGATATGGTAGGAAGGGGTAGGTTCATCTCATGCATTAAAGCCCATGACTTGATTTCCAAGGAGTATTTATATCATGTTGTAAGAGTCAAAGATGTGGAGTTCGAAGTCCTTTCCATTGAGTCGATTTCGATTGTAAATGAGTTTCTTGAAGTCTTCCCAAATGACCTTCCCGATGTCCCTCCCAAAAGGGAGATAGATTTTTGCATAGATCTCCTTCCCAATACCTAACCTCTCTCCATTCTCCTTTACCATATGGCCCTGACGGAGTTGAAGGAGTTCAAAGAACAATTGAAAGATTTGTTTGAAAAGGGATTTATTGGACATAGCCAATCACCTTAGGGTGTACCAGTGTTTTTTGTAAAGAAGAAAAATGGGTCACTTACAATGTGCATTGATCACCAGCAACTTAATAGGTCACTATACAGAATATATATCCTCTTCTAAGGATTGATGTCTTGTTTGACCTATTGCAAGGGGCTAGCTTTTTCTCTAAGATTGAACTTTGATCCAAGTACAATCAAGTGAGGGTGAGGGAGTATGATATTCCCAACATGGCCTTCTAGACTAGATATGGGCATTATGAATTTGTGATGATGTCCTTTGGGTTGACTAATGCATCGACCATCTTCATGGACCTAATAAACAGAGTCTTCAAACTCTACATTGATTCCATTGTTGTGGTCTTATTAATGATATTTGGATCTATTCACATACTAGAGAAGAGTATATGGGTCATTTGAGAATTGTGTTGCAAAAATTGAGGGAGAAGAGATTGTAGCTAAATATGACAAGTGTGAATTTTTGTTGAAGGAGGTTGCATTCTTGAGTCATGTTGTGTCAGGAGATTGTATAAAAGTGGATCCTACAAAAACCTATGTAATTAGGAATTGGCCTAGACCATTGACTCCATCGGATATCAGGAGTTTCTTAGGCTGTGCGAGTTACTATAGAAGGTTTGTGAATGGGTTGTCCTCTAATACTTCCCCTACGAAAAAATTGACTGAAAAGAAGGTTATGTTTGTGTAGACCAATTAATGCAATAAAAGCTTCCAAACATTAAAAGACAGACTTGTGTTCGCTCCTATATTGTCATTACCAGATGGACTTGAGGGTTTTGTAGTGTATTGTTATGCATCTAGAGTTGGTTTGGGTTGTCTAGTAATGCAAAATGGTAAGGTCACAGCCAATGCTTCTAGGCAAATCAAAGTGCATGAAAAGAACTATCCTACCCATGATCTTGAATTAGTTGCCGTGGTGTTTGCATTAAAGATTTTGCATCATTATTTATATAGGGTGCATGTTGATGTCTTCACCGATCATAAGAGCCTACAATATGCCTTACTCAAGAAGATCTCAACTTGAGGCAAAAAAGGTAGCTAGAACTCCTTAAGGACTATGAAATGAGTGTCCACTACCATCCGTGTAAGGCAAATGTTGTGGCAGATGCTTTGAATCACGTGTTTATGGGTAGCCCAGCTCATATAGATGGTGGTGAAAGGAAGATGGCTAGGAAGGTGCATAGGTTGGCTAAATTGGGGGTGAGGTTGGAAGATATGGGTAATGGTATGGTTGTTGTTGATGGTTCAAAATCTTCTTTGGTTGATGAGGTAATAGCGAAACAAGATCTAGACTCCTCCTTGCTTGAATTGAAGGTATTGGTGAAAGAGGGTAAAATAGAGGTTTTCTCCCAAGGGGGAGATGGGGCCCTTAGATACCAAGGTAGGTGGTGTGTGCCATGTGTTGATGATTTGAGGGAGAAATTTTTTTAAGCCCATAATTCCTTTTATACTATCCACCCCGATTCCACCAAAATGTATCGAGAGTTGAGGGATGTTTATTGGTGGGGAGACATGAAGAGAGATATTGCTAAATTTGTTTCCGGTTGCCATGGTCGTCAACAAGTCAAAGCCTAATATCAAAGGCCGGGTGGCCTAACCCAACCTATCGAGATTCCTACTTGGAAGTGGGAGGTGATTAACATGGACTTTGTGATTAGGTTGCCTAAGACTAGGAACGGTTTTGATTCCATATGGGTGGTGGTGGACAGGGTGACAAAATTGGTGCACTTTCTAATGGTTAAAACTACATATGGGGCTGAAGAGTATGCAAGGTTTTACATTCATGAGTTAATGAAGTTGCATGGGGTTCCTTTATATATTATATCGGATAATGGTGCACAATTTACTTCACACTTTTGGAAAATCTTTTCAAAGGGGTCAGTACCAAAGTTCACCTTAGTACGGCCTTCCAACCGCTAATAGATGGCCAAGCTAAAAGGATGATTCAAACAGTTGAGGATATGCTTAGGGAATGTGTCTTGGAGCTTAAAGGTAGTTAGGATGAACATCTTCCATTGATTAAGTTTGCCTACAATAATAGCTATCACTCAGGCATTGGTATGGCTCCTTTAAAGCTCTTTATGGGAAGCATTGTGGATCGCTGATGGGTCAGTTTGAGGTTGGAAAGGTGGCTACACTGGGGCCGTATCTTGTTATGGATGCTCTTGAGAAGGTTAAGATCATTAGTGAAAGTTTGAGGATAGCCTAAAGTCATCAAAAATCCTATGCTGATGTAAGAAGAAGAGACCTAGAATTCCAAGTGGGTGATTGGATTATTAAAGGTTTCTCCAATGAAAGGGTGTGGTCTATTTTGGTAAAAAAGGCGAAGTTTAGTCCAAGGTATGTTGGTCGTTATGAGGTGATTAAGAGGGTTGGAAAGTTAGCTCATGAGTTGAATTTGCCTAGTGAAATAAATTTGGTTCATCCGGTGTTTCATGTCTCTATGTTAAGAAAATGTGTTAGTGATCCCAATGCCATTGTGCCTCTTTATGATGTGGGTGTTGTTGAGTATAACTTAAGCTATGAGGAGGTTCCAATTTAGGTCCTGTATGGGCAAGTAAAGAGATTAAGGAATAAAGATATGGTATCCGTTAAGGTCCTTTGGAAGAACCAACAAGTCGAAAGTGCTACTTGGGAGGCCGAAGAGGACATAAAAAAGTGGTATCCTTATCTCTTCAACTCCACTCAAGCTTAAGGTACTAATCCTAAGTGTCATATGTTATTTCAACTCTGACATTTCAACCCCTATGTCATTCTTATGCATTCATGTTTAAGTTGGTTAACTTATGATGACGTTACACTTACGTTGAGGATTTGAAAATGGTGTTTTACATATTATGTTACATTCTTGTAGGGGCTGATTTGTTCACGATCACTCTTGTCTTGTACGTCTCTTTTACATTTGGGGACGAATGTTCCCAAGGGGGAGATATTGAAATGACCCCAAAAACTGCCCAAAAATGTACCTCGGAATGCCTGAAATTTTAATTTACATATATATCTGAAAATCCATTTATTATTTCAAAAGTCGGACATCATATTTGGTATCGCGGTGTCAAAATCAGGTGAAAAGGGTCTAACCTTGATTTAAGAGCGAAAGAATAGAAATTATAAAATTTTTAGTGATGAATTCCAGAGAGCTTTCCGCGATGCCTCCGCGACATGCCTTTGGCGGACTTCTATACAAATTCTTCTCCGTTTTATCTCCGCAACGTGGAGATGTGTATTAGCCTGGCAGTGTTCTTCAAGTGCGGTCCAAAATATTCGAAGTGTTGGGCCTAAGTTTCCCAAACGTGTTTTTATATATACTTAGTCAAATTTTACCCTTGTATCATCCTAAACATTTCCCAATACTCCCCAAAACACTTAGCCATATTTTCACTCCAGATTCCAAGACTCAAAACCCTTATTCGGATTTAAGGATTCTCTTCAAGCTTTAAGTCTCCATTGTCAACCTTCACCAAGAACTTCTCCAAAGATAATGTATGTTGTGTTGAGCCATTGGGCCCTTCCACCCATGGTTCCTAAGTCTCCTTTTTACTAATATTGTATGATTTAAAGTTGATTTAACATGTGGGTCTTGTATATTGAGAAATTTACAATGCAGTGATTTTAGTACATGAAAGTATGGTTGTTTTACCAAGTTTTGAGCTTTAGATCTTTGATCTAATGTTGAATTTATGAGGGGTTTTGATGTGAATATCTTGGTGGTGTTGCACGGTATGGATTGATGGTTTTACTTGAATGATTCCATCTCTAAATTTCATGTTCTATTACCCCCATTACACACCCCCAAGGTGTTTGAGAAAATGTCCAGCCAGGGTATCTTGAGTACTTGAAGGTCCAAAGCATGAGATATGATATGAATGATTTTACGATGATGAGATGAGATTATGTATATGATTATTCCTATATGAAGCATTTCATTATAGCATATGATTAATCCTATAAAAAGTGTTGCATAGACCATGCCCAATCCAGGGGTTCTAGCACCCGGATAACCTAGATGAGGTTAGTAATCATCCACCTAAGTGATGGGGTGGCAACATATCTAACCTAGATGGGGGTTAGTACTCATCAACCTAGATAAGGGTTAGTACTCATCCACCTAAGTTATGGGGTGGCAACATCACTATCCTAGATGGTGGTTAGTACTAATCAACCTAGATGACGGTTAGTACTTATCCACCAGGGTGATGGGGTGGCACTATCATCAACCCAGATGAGGGTTAGTACTCATCCACCTGAGTGATGGTGTGGTAACATCACTAACCCACAAAGAAGTTCATATCTTGGAAATCTAGCTTTGTCTCTTCTACACATACGATATTCTATATGAGCATGGGTTAATAAAGCATGTTTTACCCATACATTGATCATACATGTCATATTGCTATATAATACCTATTGTGTATTGTTATGATTGTTGATTATGAACCTTGTCTCTTCTTGCATTACATCCCACATACTTAGTACATTCAAATGTACTAACGCATATTCTTCTCTACATGATATCACCATGTAGGAACCGGTGCCCAAGTTTACCATCCTCCTCCTCCACGTGCTTGGACAATGCTATTCGAAGCTTGTTGGTGAGTCCTCCATTTCGAGAACCTTGCCTTATGTTTTCCTCTTATCTACATATTGAGACACTATCTTATGTTCTATTTGACTATAAAGTTGAGCCCGATGACTTTGTCTTTGCCCCGGCTCTATCTATGTATTTCGAGGTGTTTGTTGGACAAGTTGTGTATTTATGATATGAGTCATGAATCCTTGTCTTTAAATGTTGTTATTTTGGCAAGCATTCCCTTATCCTTAATGCCCTATTCTATTCTATATGTATTTTATATGCTTCTGCGACCAAGGATGTTTAGTGACAAGTTAAGAGGCTTGTTTGGGTTCCTTCGGGTTCCGCATTTTTCATGACAATCACCATGAACTTGTCAATTTAGGCATGAATGTACAGAAATGTCATGAGGAATTAAATTTAGGACTTGAAATAATGTAAGGGACATGTATTAGTACCTTAGGCTTGAGTATAATGGAAGAGATAATGATATCGCTTTTGCATGTCTGCCTCGGCTTCCCATGTAGCACTCTCAACTTGTTGGTTTCTCCAAAGGACCTTGATGGAAACAACATCCTTGTTCCTCAACCTCTTCACTTGTCTATCCAATATATCTACCAGAACCTCTTCATAAGTCAGATTGTCTTCAACAACACCCACAACATTAAGAGGCACAATGGCACTTTAGTCACCTACACACTTTCTCAACATAGACACACGAAAGACCGGATTAACCATATTCATATCATTGGACAACTCCAACTCATAGGCCATCTTACCAATCCTCTTCAATACTCTATAAGGACCAACAAATCTTGGAATCGATTTACCCCTCTTACCAAAATGAACCACATCCTTCATGGGTGAAACATCCATATAGACCCAATTGCCAACCTTAAAGGAAAGATACCTCCTCCTCACATCGAGATAGGACTTTTGAGGACTTTGGGCTGTTTTGAATCTCTAGCTAACCAACCTCACCTTCTCCTTGGCCTCCATAATAAGATATGGACCCAACAAAGCCATATTTGCAACCTCAATCCATCCAACAAGTTACCTACAACGTCTACCATAAAGGTCCTCGAAAAGAGCCATACCAACACTCTCAATGTAGATATTATTATAAGAAAACTCAATTAATAGAAGATGGTTATCCCAACTACTCTTAATCTCCAATACACAAGCTCTAAGCATATCCTCAATAGTTTGGATAGTTCTTTCAGCTTGGCCATCCATTTGAGGGTGAAAGGTGTACTTGGCTTTACCTTGGTAGCCAGATCTTATTGGAAGGACCTCTAAAAGTGAGAAGTGAATTGAGCACCACGATTCGAAATGATAGAAAAAGGCACCCCATGCAATCTAACCAACTCATGAATGTACAATCTAGCATTTTGGCCCCATAAGTAGTCTTAACCGGTAGAGAATGAGCGGACTTTGTCATTCAATCAACCACAACCCAAATAGAATCAAAATGCTTTATAGTCTTAGGCAACCCAACCACAAAATTAATGTTTATTTCCTCCCACTTCCAAGTAGAAAATATATCTTGGGCTAGGCCACTCAACCTTTGATGCTCAGGTTTTACTTGTTGGACATTTAAGGCAACCGGACACAATCTTAGCAATATCTTTTTTCATACCATCCCACCAAAACACATCCCTCAAATCTCTATACATCTTTGTGGAACCGGGATGAATGGAATAGGAAGAATTGTGAGCCTCATCAAGAATCAATCTCCTCAGGTCCTCATCATTGGGCACACACAATCTACCTTGGTATCTAAGGGCACCATCTCTCCCTTGGAAGAAAACATCCACCTTACCATCTTTTACCAAGGTCTTCAACTTTAACAAGGCGGGGTCAGGATCTTTCTTAGTCTTTACCTCCTCAAATAATGAAGATTTAGAACCATCAACCATCACTACACCACCTTTGTCAACCTCTTCCAACCCAAACCTCAATCTAGCTAAAGGATGGACCTCCCTAGCCACCTCTTTGCCGCAACCATCAGCATGAGCTTGGCTACCCAGAGACACCCTACTCAAAGCATCAACCATATCATTATCCTTATGGGGATGATAATGCTCATTTATATCATAATCCCTGAGGAACTCTAACCACCTTCTCTGTCTCAAGGTAAGATCTTTTTGTGTGAACATATATTGGAGACTTTTATGATTAGTAAACACATCAACATGCACTTCATAGAAATAATGACGTCAAATTTTCAAAAGAAATATCACAACGACTAATTCGAGATCATACGTAAGATAATTCGTTTCACGCACTTTAAGTTTTCTAGAAGCGTAGGCTATCACATTACCATTTTGCATCAATACACAACCCAAACCAATTCTTGAGGTATCACAATACATAATGAACCCTTCTAAACCTTCCAGTAGTGACAAGATAGGAGTGGAGATAAGCTTATCTTTCAAGGTTCTGAAACTCCTTTTTAGTAAACTTGGTCTAGGAGAAGCAATAGAAGAGAACCCATTCAAAAACCTCCGGTAATAACCCGCTAAGCCTAAGAAACTTCTAATGTCCGATGGAGTCAAAGGTCTGGGCCAGTTTCTAATAACTTGCATCTTTTAAGGATCCACCTTAATACAAGGCCCTGAAACCACATGACCTAGAAAGGCAATCTCTTGCAACCAAATCTCACACTTCTCATCCGTAGCATACAACTTCTTTTCCCACAATTTTTGTAGCACCACCCTCAAATGACTTACATGCTCCTCCTCAATATGGGAATAAATCAAAATATCATCAATAAATACCACCATAAACAAATTAAGGTAGTGTTTTGAAGTCCCTATTCATAAGATACATGAAGATAGCCACTGCATTGACTAACCCAAAAGACATAACAACGAATTCATGGTTCCCATACCTAGTTTGAAAGGATGTCTTGGGAATGTCACACTCCCTTTTCACTTGGTGATGCCTGTCTCGACCCAATCCTAGGCCCTAGATGGGACCGGCAAATGGAGAACTGAGAGGAACCCCAAACAAGCCTTATAGCATATCATTACACATCATTGGTTGCGGATGCAATGTAAAACAACATAAGAGACATAAACAAGGGAAGTTGGGACTAAGGGAGAGAAATTAATACTTAAGTAATATGTCAAAAGGGTAGAATACAAGGGCAAGAGACTAAGGGGAAGAGCTTGCATAATATCATAATCAAGAGAAAAAATGGTCAAGGTTCATATCATAGATATATAGCATGTCCCACAACACCTCTACTAGATAGATTAAAGCGGGGGCCAAGACAAACGAACTGGGCTCACCCTCATAGTCAAGATAGAAAATAAAGGAGAATGCCTCATACATATTAAGAGAAACATATACTAAGGTCCCCGAAGTGGAGGACTCACTAACTATCTTGTATAGCTCCAAACTAGCCACGTGAAGGAGGATGATGATCAACTTGGGTACTAGTTCCTACATGGTGATATGCAAACAAAAATTAAGCATCATAATCAACATACATACTATAGCAATATGACATGTATGATAAATGCATAAGTAAAACATGCTTGAGTAACTCATGTTCATATAAGATATCATATGTGTAGAACAGACCAAGCTAAATTTCCAAATGTACAACCCTTTGGTAGGTTATTGATGATGCCACCCCATCACTTAGGTGGAAGAGTACTGACCCTCACCTAGGTTGGTGATAATGTCACCCTATCACTTAGGAGGATGAGTACCAAACCTCACCTAGGTTGGTGATAATGCCGTCCCATCACCTAGGTGGATGAGTACTAACCCTCATCTAGGTTGATGAGTACAAAACCCTATCTGGGTTAGTGATCATGCCACCCCATCACCAAATGGAGAAGTACAAACGCCCATCTAGGTTATCCAGATTCTTAGTTCCCCCGAATTGGGCATGGTCTAATGCAACACATTATATTGAATTTGTCACATACATAAGCCCATTTCACCATTATGTAGTCAATCATAGCATATCTCATGCTTTGGACCTTCAACTTCTCAAGAAATCACATCAAGATATTTTATCAAATACTTAGAGTGTGTGAAATGGTAGTATAAAACCATGAAATATAGACACGAAATCATGCATGAAAATCTATTGTAAAACAATCAATCAACACCTTCCAATACTCTCAAGCAATATACATCAAAAACACTTCTCAAATCTTACAATATATTAAGATTTATAGATCAAAACATAGCAAAACAATCACAACTTAATAGAGCTTTAACATTGTGTGCAGTGAATTTCATATAAGCAAGACCCTTTTGTAAATCATCTTTAAATATGCAATTTGAATAAAAGGAGACTTGGTTATCATGGGTGAAAGGAACACATGAATGAAACCCACATACCTTTGTTTAGAGATGAACTTGATGCAGATTGGAGATAGAGACTTGAAGCTTGAAGAAGAACCTTGAAGAAGAACCATAGCTTGGGATGAGGGTTTGAGACTTGAATTTGGAAGTGAAAATATGGCCAATTGTTTGAGTGAGTATTGGGGAGTGTTAAGGATGAGATGAAGGTAAAATAACGCTATGTATAGGTATTTTCAAGTGTGGGAACCTTTAGGCCCAAGACTTATAAGTCTTTGACCGAAAAAAATTAAAACAAGCACCAAAAACAATAGGGGTTCATCGCAGATGTGTCATGCTAACCTCACTGGAATTTGCATTTTTTGCATAAACTAGTTCTACGGAAACGGTTATAAATCCTCCATCCAAAGTTGATCCTCCTAAATTGCGTCTTTTGTGATTTTTTGATTTTGATACAGTTGCTCTAAATTTTGAGTTAGGCCCATTTCCAACTCAGTTGGACCCTTGAACAAGAATATGATTTCGGATTTACGAAACAGCGAACAAAATTTTAGATATATGGAAATTTTGATCCCAAGTACTTCCAAGGCACATTTTTGAGCATTTTTTTGGGGTCGTTTAAATATCTCCCTCTTGGGAACATTCGTCCACTAATGTCAAAGAAACGTACAAGAGAAGAGTAAACATGAAGAGGTCAGCCCCAATAAGAATGCAACAACACAATTTTAAACACCATTTTCAAAACCTCATCATAATTGTAAAATCATCGTAAACTTTTCAACTTAAACATGAATGCACATGAATGACGTAAGGGCTAAAACATAGGACGTGGAATCATAGAAAGGATTTGGCATGTCATCATAAGCTTGATTATAGTGAAAGAGATAAAGATATCACTTTTCCATATCCGCACTGGCTCTCCGAGAAACACATATGAATAGACTGTCACACCCCAAGTCCCATTAGGGCGGACTGGCACCCGTTGCCGATGAGGCCCGGGAGAACCAACCTGTAACTATGTGCTTACTATATGTATTATGAGGGGTTTGTACCTTTAGCATGCCTTAAAGAAGATAAACAATGATAATAAGCTAAAAGGAAATGCATATGACTAGGCCGTTGGGGCCACAGTGTCTAAAGTACGAAACATGACTTCACTTCTACTTTACATAGTCTACAAAGCCTCTAAATAAAGAAAAACATCTGTTAAGGGTCGGGACAGGCCCTGCCTCAACTAATTGTACAACATAAACATAAGCTCTATACATATACAAAGCCCCGAAGCAACCTGGAGCTTGATGACAGCAGCTGAATACTCTGTACCTCTACCGGGGAGATTTATTAGAACCTGTACCTGCAACATGAAATGCAGGTCCCCCGTAAGGGACATCAGTATGACATAATGTACTGAGTATGCAAGGCAAGATAGACTGTATGTAAAGTAACAACTTAATGAAACCATACATCTATAGAAGAACGGGGGCCACCCTTAGTTATACTGTGTAATCAGATACTTTACATTCTTTACATTACTTTACCTTTACCTTTACTGTATCATCTGTGCACAGCTGTAAAACATATAACCAACTGATCATTGGTGAAACTGTATCGGGATCGTCCCTATGCTAGGTTCGCAATGACCACCCTCGGGCTCCATCCATAAACTATATCGGGATCGTCCCTATGCTAGGTTCGCAATTAACCCCCTCAGGCTCCACCCATAAACTGTATCGGGATCGTCCCTATGCTAGGTTCGCAATGAACCCCTCGGGCTCCACCCATCAAAACTATATACTTTATCTTTCACTTACCTTTGAGATGATTCTTTTGGTGGCCATAATATTGGAGCTGTAAAACTGTATATGTAACATGTGACATGTGGACATTTATACAAGACAATATGACAAATAAAAGAGTACATTGGATAAACAATGAAATGCATATGAAATGATACAACTTGTGAACTTTATTTGGCAACAGAAACCATGTATCTTGGTATTAATGTATGTGACCAGATCTGAAAATAACTATGTACGGAATCGTATGAACATGTCGAAGGATGGAGACATAGTTAGTAGTTATGTCGGAGTTGGTAAGTTCCTTTACGTGCCAAGGAAGGATCTATGTTTCATGCCAAGTGATACGAAATCAAATAACCTTACATACCTCGTCGTCG
>JAABOM020100328.1:0-26514 GCA_011800125.2 Solanum clarkiae | reverse complement strand
CTATACAACATTTGTAATTCAATTTTTAGTATATAATGTAGATATTTTATCAAAACAACCTTAACACATTTTAAGACACTCATAATACATCTATATTACACGCATAATTCATTTTTAATACATAGTGCATTTTTTACCAAAACAAGTATAATGTATTTAATACATTTATAATACATGTATATTACCTATATAATTCATTTTTAATTCATAGTACGATTGCAAAAATGATAAATATTTTCTAAATATGGTATATGTGAAAAAAAATTAATAAGTACGTTTAAAAGACAGTAAATACTTTATAAGAAATTCAAAAATGTAATTATCCCATAAAATATATGTAAGGATAGTTTCAAATGTTGGTAATGAAAATTTTTACTTATTTATTAGTATCCCTCAAATATTAGGAGTTTATATGGTGGTTGAGCATATGAAGTTTGTCTTCACCAAGGTGAATCAACAAGCCAGATATCTAATATTTTTCACTTGAAGGGTGAAACTTCTAGAAACTTTCTTAAGGAATCCATATCATGGATTTCCAAAAATCATGTTTTTAGGAGTCCAATATCTATCAAATTATTGTTTTCTTAGTGATGGAGATCGAGAACAATAATTTTCCAAGAAGAGTCATTAAAAGTTCATTTTGATTTATTATTTTCTTGTACAATACTTGTTTTACTTTATCGTATTTTGACTTATCTTTGAAAACTTATGTAATAAGTTTAAAATTGCTATTTATTAGTGTTATTAAACTTTGATAATTTTGTTTGAAGTAATATTTCTTCGTCTTCCTTTTTTGATAAAACAAATATTTATTTATTACCAGTTGGGTAATTACAACTCAAACAAAAAGAATATATCAACGTTTAATGAAAAACATTCTAGTGATGCATCTAACACATATATACATTAGATGTATATCTCATGCGCAACATGTGCTCTATTGTGCCTAACGTGCATTCATGAGCAACACATGCATGTAGTGCGCAACATGTGCATCTTGTGCATGTTACATGCATTCTAACGTACATCTCATGCTAAGTATGAGCATTTAACTAAGTATTTCTTAGAAAGATAAATAAATAAGATGGAACAAAGGATCTTATAAGATCAAATAAAATTCATTACAAGAGTAAAATGACTCTTTTTTGGTTTATAATTTAATACATTTTCAAATAAAAATGATTGACTCGTCTCTCCAACTAGGTTCGAAAAAGCTACACATGATATCAACAGGAGGGTATTTCATAAGGGCCATAGGTTGAGAGAGAAATAAAAAATTAAAAAGAAAAAAAAATTATTATTTTTCCCTACATTTTATGATGATACTCAAACAGGGAACGAACTAGGATTTACTTATTGTATCTTCACTCGTCACCTTGCCATAGGAAGGTATTTGTTGTTGGATGGGTTCAAACTACGTGTAATCCCATCTCCAACTGAGACCACTCGACCAATTTCAAGTATCTCCAACTGAGACCACTTGACCGATTTCATCCACTTGAAAATTCGTGTCATTACTATTTGAGAAATTAGATCGTGACACAATAATCTCAAAACCTAATCAACTTGCCAGCTAGCTCATGGCTAAGTGTATAATAAGATGTCTCATTTTCTTTCTCAAAAATGAATTTTCACATTTCTCAACTTTCTATGATCATTGATATAATAAATGAGGATAAATGCATCACAGCATGAATGATACGGAGGTAATAATCAACTTAACATGAATAAAGAGGTTCAAGGTTCTCCAAACTCAACAAAATCATAATAAACACCTTATGCGAAAGAATAGAAGAACATTCATTTGAAATATCTTATCACCATTTGAAAAGTACTTTATTTCTCAAAACAAACTAAAATCCTCAATTAAACCCCTCTCGTAGTCATTAACTACAAGTTAAATACTATTACAAGCCTCTCTTATGGGCCACTCATGAACACAAGCTCACAAAGAATATAGAGTAACAAACAAGGCTCCCACATGACCAACAATATTGTCAGGGCTACACAAGAGCTAAATTGTACAAATAAGCCCCCACAAGAGTAGCACAATATAGTCACTTCTCCACATAGGCATTACAATATAACCAATAAGCCCAAACATATTACAATCTCATCACGAAGACTATGACATAAGAACGATCAAGCTCAATCTTAGTCTCAAGAAAAAGATATCCAAACCTACCTTGAAGGATGAAAACTGATCCCAAGTATTATACCGAGTTTTTAACCTTAAATGCTGACTTCGAAATGACCTAAACTATCAAGATTAGAAAGAATTTGTCAAAAGGAATCCAATGATACCCATACTGTAATTTTTAAGATTTAGATGTCAAATTGTACAAAAACCATCTCAAAAACAACAAGAAGAAAATTGGAATTTTTCTTAAAAGTTACTTTCTACATTTCAAGAGAAATTCGTGGTTAAAAAAATCCACTAAAATTCATACTACAAACGGATTCAAAATTATGAAATTACTAATTTTGAAATTTGTAGAAACAAAATCCCCAGATTCAGTTTTAAAAACTAATTTTTTTTTTTAAAAAAAGAATTTAAAAGCTAAAATTAGTATGAAATGATTTAGGATTGAGTACAATTTTACCTGTATGAATTTCTGCAAGAATCTCTCTCAAATTCTCCCTTCCGAGCTCTCAATGTGTTGAATATGGTAAAATAATCAAAATAAAGAAGAAATTCTTTATCTTCAGCAAACATAATAAAAGAAAAAGATCTTTGACCGTGCGTTAATTATGGTCAACTTATACGAACATCCTTGAAAACTTCTTTTTGACTGTCAGAACTCATTCGAAACCTAATAATTGTGAATTAATAGTGAAAATTGATCATAAAACACCTTTTGGAGCCAATGAAATTATCGAATTTTAACATACAAAAGATTGTCATAACCAAAATATCTTACTAACACTATTAGGCATAAAACTCAAACTTTTAGCCAAAATACTCAAAATGAATTTTAAAGTCTCGATCTTCTACCCAACCATCATTCTAGAAAAAATGCGACGTTCCAAATGCAACAAAACAGACTCAATCGTCATCCGATTCTTGGAACTGAAAATGTTGATAAAGTCAACAATTTCATTAAGATTTTCACACAAGATCTCAAAATCATAAAAATCCAAATTGATTGCATTGAGGACTACACATACCACTTCTACAATACAAAGCATTAAACTGCTAAGGATAAGGGCAAAATGATCATCTCAAATGAAAAAAGTAATTTCTCAATAATTGGAACATTACACTTTCCTTATACTAATTGATTTTCTTGTATGTCAATAAGCGGAAGATAAGACGATGGACACAAAAATCACATGAATGAAGAGATCTACCCTAATCTAAAGTAAAAGCCAATTTTATTTGTTTGATAATGAAACTTGATTAATTAATATTATAAATTATTTCTCAGAATTTAGGTTTAAATCTTGACATTTTAACTTTTAATTTAATGTTACAAAGCTATAATCACAACTCAATAAATTTGTTGGTTCTTCTTAGTGGTTGCAATTGGGCTGGTTGGGTCAAATTTAAATGGGTTATAATGGGTCAAGAATAAAAAAGGTCAAGATCCAATCCAACCAAAATTTGCTTGAGTTAAAATGGGTCGGGTCAAAACAGGTTGAGTAACGGGTTACAGAGCGAGTCAAGAACCAACCTGTCCCAATATTTATTAAATTTTACTTATTTCATTTATTCTATTTTAATATTTTAGTACTTAATTAAATTATATTTTTCTTTATTATGTCTATATAAAATATATCAAATTAAAAAAAAGTATTTTGAAAATATTTTAACAAGATCTCGCTCGAATTAATTTGGGTTGCATATATATCAACCCAATTTTAAATGGGTTGGATTGATATAGGTTGAGCTAATAATTTGTAGGTTATTCACCCCTCCAAACTTCAACGAGTTGGGTCGGATTGGGTGGTTGGGCTCAATTTTATGTCACACCCTGGGGGAGTACCTTTGACGTGGCCGACACTTGAAGAACCATTACTGATTCCCTAAGAGAACCACTTGGACTCATCCAAACATCAACTCCAGTAGAAGAAGAACTCAAGTGTACATCATATAATTAAGATATACGCTACTATATCATAATTTTAATGAAAACAGTTTAGATACAAAGGAGTCCTCAAAACCCTCTACTCAATTGTCTATGAAGCCTCTACTTAACAATCTAGGATAGTGCTATGATAGGCCATGGACACGTCATATCATAGAAAATAAAGTACTCAATGATATTAAGAAGATAACAGGGTTCGTCCGGAATGCAAAGAGGGTTCACCAACTCTAGACGTGTACTGAATTGGAGCTTAACGATGCACGGACTGAAGTCCTCTATAATCTGTATCGGCATCATAAAATGAAGAAAGCCCAAATGGATGACAATGCATGAAATATACTGGTCTGTAAAATAGCTCAAGAAAAGTAAAGCTCGACACACTCATCTTAACTCAACAACTCATGCTCAAATCAACGTATGCAAGTTTAGAATAAATCATGTTTTTAAAGTAATCTTAGTAGGAATAGACTCATTGAAAACCTCATGATCAATCAATGTTTCTTGGGAGTTTCTCTTGACCGACATCCTCATCCTACCACCTATAATTTGGTGATGCATGATAAATCAACATCATTGCCACATTCGCCCTTAACTTGCCACGGAAAAGGGCGATCAACTATCACGTGTATCCAAGATAAATGTCTACTTACGGGACATGAGTCGTCAGACTAGCTGTAACGACTATCCTCTGCTAGCGACGTAGGTCTTTCGGTTAAGTAGAAGTGTACTCGCTCCCCACTCGGTACTTGATACTCCTCCAAAGAGTAAATCATGCTCAACTCATCAATCGACTCAATCCTCAATACTCAGTCAATCAATCCAAAGCGCAATGCTCAATCAACAACTCAAATATCAATGTTTAATCAATTAACTCAACTCTCAATACTCAGCTCAACTCAGTTTCTCATCATATCAATTGGTCAATGATAGAAATTAAACTTGACCCAACTCAATACGGTCATTTAAACTCACTCAATTTAACTCATTATGATATGCCAACAAATTAATCTAATTTAAGTGATACATGGAATTCAATGCAATGTTTCTCATGCTCAGTCATACTCAACCAACTCATCTCATATACTCAACCTCAACCTCAATCTTATTAATATGCATGGAATTTCATAAATCATGCAATTTAGAGTTTATGCTAACAAGTCTGAATTACATATGTAAAACTCATATCAATACTCATTCGATATAACTATGATCTCATGTAGTAAAATAAAACCTCATGATGAATGCAAGGATAGAGTATTAACATAATGGAATTTCTAAAATTTCAACTCTTCTAAACTCCCGACTCAAGATAATTGAAAAAGTCGTATGAAGAAAGGAATTTCACACTTTAGTAAGCCTTACATACCTGAAAATCAAAGGAACAATCGAACCTCAATTAATCCTTGCTCTTGAGTTGAAAACCCTAATTTCTTCCTTCCTCTCCAAGCTCTCAAGAACACTCAAGTGTGGAAAGTGAGAAATAATGTCCTCAAGGTTTATTTTAGGGACTCATTCAAGTATAAAAACTTCTAGGGTTCAGTGAAATAGGTAGTGGAATAGACAAAATTACCCCTTATTAAAACTGCCAATAGGTTCTACGAGACCCTGCCTATGACTTGTAGAGCAATCTACTAGTCGTAGATCACTCTCATAGACTAGAAGTATGAATATCGTGAGTCAAAATTGATATGAAACCTTGATCTATGAGTCGTAGTCCAGTACATGAGTCATAGTCCACCTTTCATGAACAATGGGATTAAAAATTGATCTCATTGGAATGGCCATGAAACCCTCTTCTATGAGATGTAACAGGTTCTATAGTCATAAACTCATCTATTTATGTTAATGGATCCTGAAACTTGACTCACTAGAAATAGGTACGAAACATGGTTTACGAATTGTAAACCACTTTATGACTCATAAACCTTCCTCGTAAATCACCATCTTCTATTTTTTCTCTGATTTTTCTCAACATCATCTCAATATCATCTGTACTCACTCCAAACCAGATACAATGGATCAGGGGATGTTACATTTTCCCACCCTTGTTCTTCTTCTTTTTAACTATTACAGATAAACATTAGCTAGAAAAAATTAGATGGACTTATCGATAAATCCCTAAATGATTATTACTTAACTTTGTTACCCTAAAAAGAAAGTCTCATCTAAATGAAATATGCATTGTCATTTAATAATAACTTAGTAAGACAATTTGCAATTAATTATCCATATTCTAAGTACGCTTTATAAATGAATTAAAAGGATTCATTCCCAGTAAGTGTAAATATACAATCATTCTGACTTGTTTTCCTTTAAATTATTTAGAGAACTTTTAATATAAATTGAGTGTGTTACGACCCAGGCCTAGGTCTTAGACGTGACACGACAAATGAAAAGTTCGAAAACAACTCAAACAAGCCTCTTGATTGTAACTTATCAGGCTCAAACAGTACCTCTTACTTTGATGATAAAGAGATCGTTGTCAAATATAAAACCTAATCAAAGATTAGGGTTGAATCCCAAGGGAATATGAGGCTTTGCCACTTTGATTCATCAACAAGCAATTCAAGCATCAAATAACTCAACTCTCAAGGAAAGGGGAGGGGGTTTGCAATGATGGGAGTAAATAAAACAATACTAATAAAACCCAGAGACAATCAAATAGGAGATCAACTTGGGAAATTGTGTTTTTCATGATTCACTAACTTAAATAGCCCGAATAACACAACTTCAATTAGGACATTGCATGTAGGACGGTAATTATGGTTCTTCTAGTCCTCTTCTGAAGCTGAAGGTCAAATTTCACTATGGCGCTTGGCCGACTGCCATAGTGTGCCATACTAGACATTAGCTATTATCCTAGTCAATCTCTCCTTGGTTAGGTTTGGTTGGTTAGACGAGAATATATCAATCAAATTCTATTACCCATTCTCTTTTCCATTTCATCACTGTCTGGGTCAGGATCATAACACTAGGCGAGGTTTAATGTTGGCCACTATTGAACGACATGCAAAATGAAGGGAAATTGATAATACATGCGAATACCCAACTCAAAAAGAACAACTAATCTGGGTTTTCTAAGCTAGCCACTCATGGTTCCCACAATCCCAATTTGTGAGTTTAGCCACTCATGGCTTAGTCAAACAAACAAACAATGAATAAAAAAGACATGAGAGGTTTCTAACCTAAGAAGATTGAAGAACAATAAAACCCTTTTTGCAATTAGAATCATAAGCTTGAATGATGAAATTAATCCACAAGTGGATTTAATCTCCAAAGTTGAGTCTCAAAATAAACTCTAAAATCTACTCTCTATTTTATCTCTCTACAAAACTCAAGAACTGTAAAAAAAATTGTCAAGTCTCTTCCCAAAAATAAAAATATACTATTTACACTATTTACAATGGGTTTTCTAAAATAATTAGAAAATCTAGTCGGCGACTATTACAATTTGCAGTTATGACTCGTAGAGTCACCTACGAGTCGTAATCGGGCTTTCGGGGTCAGCACTTTACATTTTGAACTTCTATTCTATGATCCAGCTATATGAGTTGTAGTCTAGTTTATGACTCATAGTGCCTGCTCATAGTCCTTTCTTGCATTTCCTAGTCCAATCTTGATCTTCACTGGAATCTACTATGAGACCTCCTCTTACGAGTCGTAGTAAGGCCTACGACTTATATCTGAGCCTCGTATAGCTAACTTTCAGAAAACCAAATTTTGCTCTTTGATCACTGGAAATTCCTACGAGGGTACCTCTATGACTTGCAGCTTGGGTTACTGCTCGTAGAAGGTCCCATAGGGCCTAAACTTCAGCAAAATCTACATCTTTTCTCAAAATTAAGCCAACCTATATTTTTTGCAAAAAAAAAAAAAAAACAGACACAAAAAGACAAAAAAAAAAAAAGTCACATTGAGAACACATAAAATCCCATGTCTTAGGCATCAAATGTGTTGTATTTTGACAGCACATCAACACGTTTAACTTAGAATTGTTGCTTGTCCTCAAGCGTCGACTCAATCTATATGGATAATAAAATAACACACAGTATCTACTTTAATGGAATATATCAACTCAAATCTAACTCAGGTACCTATATATCCTTTTGAAAACATGATTATGTAGCTAGTAAGCAAACCACAACACATCGATACATTTGATAATCCAACTATGACGAGTAATGGAGTATCAACAATCCACAATCGCTGATCAAGTATAATGTTGACAAAGTAATGCAAATGCCCTCATAGAAAAAAGTCCCTTTTTACACTTGATAACGTCTTCAAAATTCGATCATGGGATTGTGCAAGTGTATTCACTGTCACAATTGATATTCATGCATAATGATTGATATCATAGGCTTGCCCCTATACTCATTACCCAGACCATCGACTAATTGAGTTAATATCACTTTAGGACTTTATAGACTTGTAACATAGGTTCATGGGGCTTTGGTATGACATTTTGAGCAATTAGTGACTAAAGGCCAACCTTGAACCATACCTTTCAACACATTCACCTCTCTAACTCAATCATTTTCAACTCATTCTCACTTTTTCCTTATTTCCAAGCTCTTTCAGGTATTTGCTTTTTCTTTTTCAACTTGTGCCTTATTTCTGCAAAGATAATACTATTTCAACTCAAGCTAAGACATCTTTTCTCTTTTCCTCTCACCCTACATATGATTTTCCTCTTTTTCTTTCTATTCCCAACTCACCAACCTCGTTTTTGCTATTTCACCCTTTTACTAGCCACCCTCAACTTAGGCTTTTAGCCTATACTGAAGTACACAACATCAAGTCCTTAAACCAAGGCCACTTTTGATAGCCACCCCTAACTTAGGCATTTTGCCTCAATCAAGGTTCACAATGTTTAAGGATAGAGCGGTGCCAATATTGGAGTGCTTCACTAAACAAGGTTAGCTTAATTTGGTGTTAAGAAAGAAAGCAAGGATACATATAA
This sequence comes from Solanum clarkiae, assembly GCA_011800125.2. Taxonomy (NCBI): domain Eukaryota; kingdom Viridiplantae; phylum Streptophyta; class Magnoliopsida; order Solanales; family Solanaceae; genus Solanum; species Solanum clarkiae. The sequence continues at coordinate 17,463 of JAABOM020100328.1, read as the reverse complement.
GACTCAAATATTTGAAATAAGGGATACATTCTTTCATTTGGTTGGATATTTAGGCAAAAGTGACTAATTTAAAGAACAAAGGCATAAGATCCCTTCCTAACCAAAGCAATCTCCAGTCCAACTTAAAGTAATAAGGCAAGCTCTGAATTAGCACACTACACATGAATATAACAAAATAAGCTCACACACATATGACATTGTACACAAAGCCAATAGAAACTCATAGATCATGCTTCATGAATCAAATTTCCTTTACTCAACCAGAACAACCATTGCCAAATCATTCAAACATGCATGATTACAAAATAACTACTAATCAAAAATATTTTTGTGGGTACCAATTTTTCAAAATATTTCACTGAAAAAAACATGCTATAAGTTTAACCACCATATACAACATATATTATCTACAACTCCTAACACATGCCAGTTCAACAGAAAATAAAATATCTATGAGAAAAAAGAACACATGCAAGAAAACCTGGTGATCACAACTTTGGGATAGCTATGGACCAAAAGTTACTCACACTTTACCCTTGTCCATAACTACCCACACCCCACCAAAAGTAATGTACTTTGTCTTCAATTTACAATACAAAACAAAATAAGAACAGGGGGTAAAAAATAAATATAATATTGTGCCTAACCACCAGTCTCCGACTGCCTCTGATCATCTCCCACCCTAAGGGTGGTCTGTGCTGCAGCCGCGCTGAATTATCCAATATGTAAAAATCTATCATGTGCCTGGGCACGTCTCCGCTCCTTTGCATCTCTCGATATATGCAAAGTTATCCCTATCTCATCCTCTACCATTTCCTCATCATTTGGAGAGGTCTTCTATCACACCAGCCGCTCCTCTACATCATTATCCTTAATGGGTCTCTTCCCCGGAGCATACAATGGATCCTTAGAATCAAACAAATCAAATAGAGACACCTTTTTAGGTCGAGGCTCAAGAACTGTAATCAAGGAAGCTAATGATGAAGTCAAGTTATCTTTAAACATCTTCAAGTCCTCTTGAACAACTGATAAGTCTGCTGGTCGGGCCTCGGCTAGCCTCTTCTGCACCCGTTCCTCGAAGGCATTGACTTGACCATCCACCGTAGCAATACGCTGGTCAATTGTGGAAGTAGTGAATGCCTTGCATCGATCGTAACTATCTACTAGATTTATGGCCTAATTTGCATCATAAGTCGAGATAATTGTGCCTAGGTCTGTGATAATCTTTACACCATGGCCTGAAAAGCAATAGCAGAAATATGAGGCATATCTATGGAGAGGATCTGTGATATAGGTACCTTTGGTGCAGGTGCAATTGTGGTGGGATCCATCTCAATGTCGACTGCCTCACGCTATTATGGTCCCTCATTAGTAGTAGAAGCTAAAGAAGTAGTTGTGGTAGTCGTCGAACCCTCGTGCATGAATGTCTTAGACATGGGAGAAAGTTGTGCCTGTTGGAGTGCCACGGGGTTCTCATCAGCCTTGATCAGGCTAGGATCCATGGTATGGAGGGCCACAGCTAAGTGATCTATTGGAAGTGACACCTCCAACCTTCGCCTTAATGTAAAGTTAACAGATAAGAATCGAAAATGACGTGCATGTGGTCCTCCTGAGTGTTGACTCATGTATCCGCTCTGGCATGAGTCATGCTCAATCAATGTCATAGACAATTGTGATGAAAGCTACTAGAACAACTCGCTACAATGTAAGAATGTTATCCGTGAAAGTGGGTCAGATGTGAGACCTGACAATAGCCTACCAAAACTTAGTGGGAAAGGAGAGGGAAGACTTCACTATCGGCTCTGAATGCATCATGACCCATGTAGGCTCTGGACCATGCTCAACAATCTGACTAGTAACCCATCTCAAAAGCTTAGTCCTCTGGTCCACATTCTTGGCAATAACAACTTGTCTAATCTTTCTAATTTGATGATCAAACTTAGCTGTAGAACGTGGTGCTAGGTATGTTGGACCAAACTGTATGTGGCGAATTGTCTCCTCTGAAATGTAAACTTGTCAACCTCTAACCAACACCTCTCATAGACTTGGCATATTGAGATGTATCTTCCCAAGAAGAACTTGAAGAATGGTCGTTACGTAGGCTGCATAAAATTCTCGTACCAAGATCAGAGAATATCTGACCATCTTCTCATTCAACTAACATAGCCTATGTCATGTCATCACTTCCTTATCTCCGAGGACATGGCTCAACTCTATATCAATCAGTTGAGGCTTGTCGTAGAATTATCATACTATCTTTCCCTGCGTTCTTACCTATAGAGCGTCATCATATATCCTCTGTATGCCCTCAACACCCCATTTATAGGTCAATTGGTTAATGGGTTCGGTGTGGATGAAGTGGATGAGGACTGTGTATCTTCCGAGACCTAAGAATCCTTTTTGGAACTGGACTCCATGTGTGAGGGAGTCATCTATGGTGGACTCCGTCCAGACCCATCCTTGTGTCCCTCCTTGTCACATAAAGAGGTATTGTATACTTGCATTGGGGTCTTAGCGGCTTGTGCAACTGCTGCCTTAGTTTGAGGCACCTATGCCTCTGGATCAAGACGGACATTTGGGGCCTTATTAGACCCATCTGAGTGTGCATTATCCAAATTCTCATCGATAAGTCTTCGGTTAAAGTCTTTAATAACTACATTTCTACTATTGGGAGCCATAATCCCTGGAATTATCATAAACAATGCATCATTATCCCCATATAAACATCAAAAGAAACGCAAAAACAAAATAAAAGCAAAATGAAAACTGCATTGAATCAGTTTCAGCTTGAAGATATGGGTTGTAGGTACTACTAGTAGTTGAGACTACGAGTCGCACTACAACCTCGTAGTGTAAAGGCACTTAGGCAATTTGGACTCGAGAATCAGATAAGAGGCACAGTTATGACTCGTAGTCTTGGCAATGAGTCATAGACTAAGCTCGTATAGGGTTCCAAGAACTAAATTAAAATCAGGTACCAGTGTACAAGACCTAATTATGATTCATAGAGGGTTCTATAACTCGTAGGTGGGTCTCATATGGTAAGTATTCAGGGTTCTTAGGTCACTATTATTTCCTATGAGAGGCAATTACGACCCATAGACCCTTCTACGGGTTGTAGGAGACTCTCGTAGTAGGGGTAATAGGTACTTGAAGTACCATAACTCACTACGCGGTCCTTAACAACTATACAATCATGAATAAAAACAACATTGACGCAAGTTCACTACATTTATAAGCCAAGAACAAGACAACCAGTACCCTAAATCATAGTGTCACAATAAATATACACCCCAACAACATTCAAATACCAATCAATATACAATCAAACTCCTTTCCCTACAACTCATTCAAATATGCACTCATGTAATAATTCGCAAATCACAGAAAACAATCATTCAAATGCATACTCATTGATATAGGGAATTAGTTCAAAAGTGCACCCAGAATTTACCAACCAACAATTTCAACAACATTACCCCAATCAAAACATTATCATGCTACCCACTTTTTGCAAATCAACACACAATTACAACCCAATAATATTTAATTGATTGACATCAACCAATATAGCATGATTATCCAATCATAACAATAAGGACAACTCCTTCAACTAAGGTTAAACACTATTCACTTGGGTGAAAACTCTAGTTCCTTTTAATAATATCACACACAAATATTTATATGGCTTGGTAAACATTTTCACTCTCCAAACTCGTTCAATCCATTCAAAGTCAATTTTGAGAGTCAAAATAAACCAAGAGACATACCATGTGAACTGATGAACTAAGAAGATCAAAATAAGAAGAAGGGAATCCAAAAACCCTAGTTGCCAAAAAACTTGCTTGAAATGGGGTTGGTTGGCTAGAAATTAGATAGGAGAAAATGGGTGAAAAGATTAGGGGCAAATTTCGGATGATTAGGGTTAAAAAAAGTGTCAAAGTGATTTTGATCCCTTTTTAACCCTTACTGAGTTAACTTAAAAATTAACTGAGTTGAGTGTATGAAACCCCACCACAAGTCATAGCTCAGACTATAGCTCTTAGGTCTTGATCTCGTAGACCACACCACACCTAGAAAAATTTTATAATTAACCTGGGCACTATGAACCCCTTTTACGACTCGTAGTTGGGTCTATGAGTAATAAAGTGGGCTCGTAGTAGGAGTTCCAATGTAAGTGATCACTGTTACTCTCTACAGGGTAATACTATGAGTCGTATTGTTCATTACAACTCATAGGCCTTATCGTAGAGGGTGCTTGATCTGCCATTCTCTGCAAATTTTCCATTGTTGTTCAACATCTGTAAATTCTTCTCAAAACACACCATTATACCAAAATGCAACCAATCCAATGTCTAAAAACAACACTCAATGAATAATAAAAATGCTACCTAAGAATTCACAAATTAGCAATAAAATAAAGAACAAACCAAAAGCATTAAAACCACTTAGGTTGCCTCCAAAGCAGCGACTTAGTTATTGTAGTGGCACGACATGGTCATCTTGAGTACTCAGAATTTCTCAAAACTTGTTGAGTCCTTAGCACCAAATCTAGGGTCTCTTCTCAAATCATTTTGAATAAGCTCTAGTTGCGTAGAAATAAGTTTGAATTTGCTATTAAGTTGTTGGGTTGCTGATGAATGTTGGACAACTTTATAATATATCTTAATAACATCAAATTGATATCCCACAATATTTCCTCTTGTGAATCCATTCCTTCTATCAGCTTGGTGAACATGTTCTCAACCTTAGAACTTCCATCTCCAGTGCATTGGTGGTGAACTAATTTAAACCAAGTGTTCACACAATTCTCTCCCTCTTGGCAAGATTTTCCACCAGATGTACTTGTGTAGAAAGCTTGTTGCTCATGCACTGGCTTGTATACTTGATGAATAATAGCCAGTTTGTTCAGATGTACAACAATTTCTACAAATATTTTCCTCAAAAGGCTAAGTATTCTCCTCCTAGTAGAGCATCTGCCTGAGCTTGTTGTTTTGAGTTCAGTGCTCGATAGAAACTTGCCACTAATAATTCATTCAAAAGACCATAGTCTTGAGCTCTTACCATGCATTCTTCATATCATTCCTATGTTGTACTCAGTGAATCACTTGGAACTCGCTGGAAGTTTAGGATTCAGTCTTGAAGTTTAAACTTATTTAGTTTGTCATAGAGCCTTCGCTAAGAAGGCTCTTTGCACCTCCACCCAATTGGTCCACACATCTTGAGGAAGTTTGGACCACCAGATTGCAACATCACCTCTAATGGTAATTGGGAAAGTCTGAAGTGCCACAATATCTATAGACAGTTGCTGTGTTCCAAAAACATCCCTACAGACTTGTGCAAACTTCTGTAGATGGTTATGCGGATCTTCTGATGGCTACCTATAGAACAGAACACAACTTTGTAATGATTGGTGTAGATCACTTATGATAATGAGCTTCTCTTCACCCATTCGCTTGATAGCCTGTTAGATATTTGTATTGGCATAAGCAAAAGGGATATCACCACATATACCTCTACAAAAAGACCTAATAGAAACAATACAAGAGAATTAAGAAATTAATACTTGAACTAATTACTAGTGAACTCAAATAAAAAATCCGTCGTATTCCCCAACAACGGTGTCTTTAATTTTGATCATGCTCAAACAATACCTCTCACTTTAAAGATAAAGTGATCATTGTCAAATATAAAGCCTAACCACAGGTTAGGATCGAATCCCAAGGAAATACGAGGCTTTGCTACTTTGATTCACCAACAATCAATTCAAGCATCAAATCACTCAACTCTCAAGAATGTGGGGGAGGGGCGCTGTGATGATTGCGAGTAAATAAACTATACCAAGAAAATATAGAGACAATCAAATTGGAGAGCAACTTTATGTTCCCCATGATTGACTAACTTAAATACCCCAAATAACACAACTTCAATTAGGCCATTGCATACAGAATGGTAATTTAGGTTCTTCCAGCCCTCTTCAGCCCATATATGGGTGCAACAATGCACTTAAATATCATTTCAAAAATCCCAACATAAGTGTCAAAATCACTATGAACTTGTCAACATAAACCTAAATGCATGCAAATGATATATGGGCTGAAACATAAGACTTAAAATCACATATGGGACTTAGAATTAGTACCTTAGGCTGGAGTAGAATGGAAGAGATAAGAATATATCCTTTTTATGTCCGCTTCGCCTCCCATGTAGCACTTTCGACTTGTTAGTTCCTCCAAAGGACCTTAACGGAAGCCACCTCCTTGTTCCTCAATCTTTTCACCTATCTAAGATCTCCACTGGAACCTCTTCATAAGTGAAGTTGTCTTCACAACACCCAAAACATCCAATGGAAAAATAGCATTCAGATCACCCGCACATTTCCTTAACATGGATACATGAAACATTGGATGAACCAAATCTATTTCACTAGGCAACTCCAACTCATAAGCTACCTTGTCAACCCTCCTCATCACCCTATATGGACCAAAATATCTTGGAATCAACTTACCCTTTCTACCAAAACGAACCACACCCTTCATGGGTAAAACATTCAAATAGACACAATCACCAACTTTAAATTCAAGGTCTCTTCTCCTCACATCTGTATAGGATTTTTGACGACTTTGGGCTGTTTTCAACCTTTCTCGAATCATCCTTACTTTCTCAAGATCCTCCAACAAGATCCAGACCCAATAAAGACACCTCTCTTACTTCAAACCACCCAAACGGTAATCTACAATATCTACCATAGAGAGCCTCAAAAGGATCCAACAAATGCAAGAATGATAACTATTATTATAAGCAAACAAAATCAATGGAAGATGATCATTCCAACTACCCCTAAACTCCAATACAGAATCCCTAAGCATATCCTTAAGGGTTTGGATAGTTCTTTTGGCTTGGCTATCTGTTTAAGGGTGAAAGGTCATACTAAGGTTAACCTTGGTACCAAGAATCCTTTGGAAGGACCTCAAAAATGTGAAGTAAATTAAGAAACATAATCTACTATGACAGAAAAATAAACCCCATGCAACCTCAGCAACTCATGAATGTACAACATAGTAGAATCTTTAGCCCCATATATGGTATTAATAGGTAGAAGATGAGCCGATTTTTTCATCCTATTAACCATAACCCAAGTGGAATCAAAGCCCTTTCTAGTCGTAGGCAACCCAACCAAAAAATTCATATTAATCTCTTCCCACTTCCATGTAGGAATCGCCATGCCTTGGGCTAGGCCACCCAGCCTTTAATGTTCATCTTTGACTTGTTGGCAATGATGATAACCGAATACAAATTTGGCAATGTCTTTCTTCATACCTCCTCACCAAAACACATCCCTCAAATCTCTGTACATCTTGGTAGCCGGGGTGAGTAGAATAAGGAGAATTATGAGCCTCATCAAGAATCTTCTCTCTCAAGTCATCAACACTAGGCACACACAACCTACCTTGGTATTTAAGGACACCATATCTCCCTTGGGAGAAAACCTTCACCTTACCATAATTCACCAAAGCCTTCAATTCTAACAAGGAGGGATCAAGATCTTTCTTTGCTTTTACCACATCAACTAAGGAAAATTTTGAGTCATCAACAACAACAATACCACCATTATCAACCTCTTTCAACCTAGCCCCTAATCTAGCCAACCAATGGACCTCTCTAGCCACCTCACTATCACTACCATCAACATGACATAGGCTTCCCATAGATACCCTACTCAGAGAACCGACCACAATATTAGCCTTCCTGGGATGATAATGTACACTCATATCATAATCCTTAAGAAGTTCTAACCACCTTATTTGCCTCAAGTTGAGATCTTTTTAAGTAAACACATTGAAGACTGTTATGATCAGTAAACACATCAACATCCACTCCATACAAATAATGATGCCAATTTTTCAAAGCGAAAACCACGATGGGCAATTCAGGATCTTGAGTAGGATAATTTTTTTCATGCACTTGGAGTTGCCTAGAAGGATAGGCTATCAGCTTACCATTTTGTATGAAAGCACAACCCAAACTAACTCGTGAGGCATCATAATACACAACAAACCCTTCCAACCCTTCTGGTAGAGACAAAATAGGAGAGGACACAAGCTTCTCCTTCAAGGTTTGGAAACTCTTTTCACACTCATCGGTCCACACAAATTTAGCCTTTTTTTGGGTCAACTTATCCATAAGAGAAGTAATAGAAGAGAACCTATTCACAAATCTCTGGTAGTAACCCGCTGAGCCCAAGAAGCTTTTAATATCCTATGGGGTCAATGGTCTAGGCCAATTTCTAATCACATCTATCTTTTTAGGATCCACATTAACACCATCCCCCGACACCACATGACCTAGAAAGGCAACCTCCTTCAACAAAAATTCATATTTTTCATACTTGGCATACAACTTCTCTTCCATCAACCTTTGTAGCACTACACTCAAATGACCCACGTGCTCCTCCTCAATATAACAATAGGTCAAAATATCAACAACGAAAACCACAACAAATGAATCAAGGTAGGGTTTAAAGATCCTATTCATAAGATCCATAAAGATGGCTAGTGCATTGGTCAACCCAAAAGACATCACAACAAACTCATAATGCCCTTACCTTAGTCTGAAAGGCCGTCTTGGGTATATCACACTCCCTCACCTTCATTTCATGATACCCGGACCGAAGATCAATCTCAGAGAAGTAACTAGCCCCTTGAAGTTGGTCAAACAAATCATCAATTCTTGGGAGAGGATACTTATTCTTTATGGTAACCCTATTAAGTTGCCTAGTCAATACACATTCTAAGGGAACCGTTCTTCTTCTTCTTCTTCACAAATAACACTGATGCACCCCAAAGGTGATTGGCTAGGTGTACTAAAAGTCTTCTCCAACAAATTCATCAATTGCTCCTTCTACTCCTTTAACTTCATCGTGGCCATAGGTAAGGGGGAATAGAAATGAGTTGGATATCGGAAAGGAGATCTATACCAAAATCTATTTCCCTTTTGGAAGGGACGCCGAGAAGGTCATTAGGAAAGACATCAAGACACTCACTCATAACCAAAACTAACTCTATAGGAAGGACTTTAGACTCCATATCCCTAACCCTCACAAGATGATAAAGACACCCCTTAGAGATTAACTTTTGGGATTTAAATGCATGTGATAAACCTATCCTTGACCACCACATCATGACTCTCCCACTCAAGGACGAGTTCATTTAGGAATTAGAATTTGACCCTACAAGTTCTACTATCAATAGAGGCATACTATGCATCCAACTAATCCATCCCAAGAATAACATCAAAATCAACCATATCCAACTCAACAAGATCACAAGGCAACATTTTATGCAAGATACAAATGGGACAATTTCTATAGACCTTTCTAGCAATAATAGATGCACCAATAGGAGTAGACACCTCATAAGACTCACGCAAAAATTCGGGCTCAACATGAAACTTTTTGGAAATAAGAGCAGTAATAAAAGAAAGACTAGCATCAGGGTCTAGCAATGCATTCATATCAAAATCAAAGACTTTTAACATATTGGTGATGACATTGGGAACCTCATCAACCCCTTGTCTCCCATGAAGAGCATAAATCGATTGTTCCTTAGAGTACCACCTAGTTGGCCACCTCTCCCCACCTCAGCCTTGTGGACGAACGTCCTTACCCTTATTGTGATTACAAGGGAAATCTATGACCTTATGCCTCACCCTTCTAACAACTATAACAAACATTAGTATTCCTCAAACATGGGCCACTGTGACCCCCACCACATCTTGGACCGACATCATTAGGACCCACACCACCATCACTTGGGAAATTGGGATATTATTGGCAAACCTCCTACTAGAAGCATAAGAAGACCCTTGGTTTTGATGAAACCAGCCACATTTGTGACTTTGGAACTTTCCATCAAAAGGAGCCCTCTTGGCCTCATTACCTCTTCTCTTCCTCAATTTTCCTCCTCCATTTATTCGGCATAATTCGTCAAGCAGTACAAATCCATGTCACTAATCAACAACGGATCAGCACTACTCACTCACCAATTCAGATACACCCATCACGACTTTGTTCATTCTAGACCTTGGGTTGACAACAAAGTGTGAAGCATATTTTCAGAGTTGGTTGAACTTGAGGGCATACTCCCTCAGGCTCATAGATCCTTGTTTCAAATTCATGAACTCTATCATCTTGATCTCCCTAAGCTCAAGAGAAAAGAACCAGTTAAGAAAAACTACCTTAAACTCCTCTTTTAGAACCACATTATTGTTCTCCTTCTCATCCTTCCATTAAGTAAACCACATTCATGCCACCCCCTTGAGTTGGTAAGCCGCCAACTCTACCTTCTCTTTTGATCTAACAACTATAATAGCCAATACTTTGTAAACCTCATCAATGAATTCTTGAGGGTCCTCATCCTATTTAAAAGAATAAAACTATAGTGGGTTCATTCTCATGAAGTCTCTCACCCTAGAACTCTGGGTAGGAGCATGGGGGACTTGGGCATCTAGATTGACTTGATTGGCCATAGCTTGAGTTAGCAAAGTGAGAGCGTCCCAGAGCTCACCATGCACCAATTGTTATTTGGGAGTGTGGGTTCCTCTTCCTCTTATGTTAGGCATGATCTAAAAATGGCAAAGAACATTCGTTACAAGGAAAACCTTACCTATCTTCTATAGTACGACATGGATCAAGAAGAAGGAAAACATTTCTTAAAACGTCTCATAGCTTCTTACTCATAGTTATAGTGCACAACACAACCATGAATAAGACTCTAATCGACGCGGTATGTTGGATGGCGAGGACCATTAACAACCTAGTGCTCTAATACAATATTTATCAGGACCCAAGCCTAAGCCCTAGACGTGACACGACGGATAGAAAAACTCGAAGGAACCCCAAATAAGCCTGTTTCCATATCATTACACATTCTTGATCGCGAAAGAATTGAAACAACAACAAGAGTATAAGACAAGGATAGAGGCTAAGGGAACTCCTACATAACATAAAACATCAAAGAGTCAAGCTTTAGCATAATTACAATACTTGTCGAACAACACCTCTAGACATAAAACTTAGTGGGGCCAAGACAAGCAACGGGATCACCCTTATTGTCAAAAGCATACAATAAGGGAAAAAAAGTCTTAGCATAACAGAAGAGCAAAAAATATCATCCTCTGAGTTGAGCACTTACCAACAAGCTTGAGAGAGATCGTATTAGCCATGTGAACGAGGAAAGCGATCAAGCGGGGATCCGATTCCTACATGATAACATCATATAGGCATAGCGTATGCATTAGTATGCTTGAATGTACTAAGTATGGAGGATACAATGCAACAAAAGATAAGCAACATAATCAAAATGCATAAACATAGGCAATGAATAAGCATATAACAATATGGCATGTATGGATGATGCTTAGAGTAAATCATGCTTACATAGAAGATAATACATGTGTAAGAAGTGACCTTCAATATAGAATATCCAAGGCCTACCACCCCCTTGGAGAGGCGATTGAGGTATAAACCCCTCAACATGGTTATTGAGGTACATACCCCCAACATGGTAGCACGTGCCTACTACCTCCCAAGAAAGGGAATTGAGGTACAAACCCCTTAATGTGGTTATTGAGGTACAGACCCGCCAATATGATAGCATGGGCCTACTACCTCCCGAGTGAGGCAATCGAGGTACAAATCCCTCAATGTGATTACCCGAGCCTACAACCCTCCGTATGAGGCTAGGTCAAATTGCAACACTATAGAGGAAAATGACACATATATACATTCCTTTCATCATCATAAAGTCAATCAAATCATAAGCCATGCTTTAGACCTTCAACAACTCAAGAATCCATAATTGGATATTTTATCAAACACTTGGCGGGTGTATAATGCTATTATAAAACTATGCAATTCAAAAGTAAAATCATGCAAAATAATCCAATATAAAATAACCCACCAATACTTGGTAACCCCCTCATGCAAGATACATCAAGACCCTTTATCAAATCCCACAATGAATCATAGATTCATAGCTCAAAATATGCTTAAATAGTCATAATTTCATAAAACCTCAACAAAGTTTATAGTCAAATTCATAATAAGTAATACATATAAGTAAATCAATTTAGAATCATGAAATTTAGGTAAAAAGAAAGATTAGGAACCATCGGTGAAAGGGCATAATGGTTGAAACCTACATATCTTGATTTTGAAGAATTCCATGGTGAAGATGGAGATGAGAACTTGAAGGTTGGATGAATTTCTTAAGCTCTATAAAGAGACTTGACACTTGAATTTTGAGTGAAACATTTGTCTAAGTATTTGAGTGAATATTGGGAAATTTCTTGTATGATATGAAGGTGAAATATGGCTAAGTATAGGTACTTTTATGCATGGAAAGACTTAGGTCTAAGACCTAAATTCCTTGGATATAAATGAAAAACCGGGCAAAAAAATGCATAGAGGCGCGACGCACGAAAACGTCTCTGCAAATCGCATTTTGCAATTTACAAATTCTGATACAGTTGCTCTAAAATTAGGGTTAGACCTATTTTTCACTCAGTTTTGCCCTCTGATAAAAAATATGGAGTCGGATTTTCGAAATCACACACGGATTGTGAGATATATAGACATTACATTTTCGAGCACTTTCGATGCACATTTTTGGGCACCTTTTTGGGGTCATTTCAGAAACTAAATAATATGGACTTGAGAAGTATATTTTGTTTTTACATATATGCGTACAATGAATACCTACTATGTCTTATGTGTTGAACTTGAATGATGTGATGTACTTGACCGTAATCAGTGAGAGTCTTGCATGATGTAAGTTATAGTCTTGAGTTGCATTTCATGGACAATGGTCTTAAGTTATTGAGTTATTTAGTAACTGAGTTGAGAAACTAATTACTGAGTTGACTTTTCTGACGAGTCGAAGAGATAACCTGAGCTAATTTCTATGAGCATGTTTTAGTTTTGGAAGGAGTATTGAGCATCGAGTTGGGTGACTGAAAACCACCCCAATACTACTTAGATAGTATAGCATGGTAGCACAGGATAATTCTTGTGGCCTAAGTCCCCATAGAGGTACACTCTCTTGGGATCCAAGAGAGAGAGGTAAAAGTTGACGCCCTTTACCGTGAAAAGTTTAGGGCGGGCATGGAAATTACGTCTTTTTGTTGTATATCACCTAAGCTCATAGTGGTGGAGAGTTATGTTAGTTAGAGAAACTTTCAAGCAACACTTGAGTTGAGCATATCATGATTTTCAAAGTGAGTTGCATTAAACATTGAGTCTATTTATAAAACAAGATTTCAAACCTTAGACTTGCCTGATTTATTTGAGTTGAGTTATGAGATCAGGAGTTGAGTCCCTAGTTGAGTCATTTGATTAAATCTGAGCCTTATGTGTTTCTTGAGCAATTTAACATACCGTACATTCCATGTACTAACGTCACTTGGCGCTGCATCATTTTATGATGAAGATATATATGATGGAGGACTTCAGCAGACATATGTTGAGGTTCATAATCCTTGAGTTCAAGAGACGGTGAGCCCTCTTTACCTTCGGATAAGCCCTTTTTTATTACTAAAGAATTTGGTAGGATTAGAGAATGCCTGCTTTCGGTTCTTAGACATATTCTATTTTTCTTGAGTTAGGTAGCCATGGCATATCATGGTACTATCTAGATGTTAGAGGTAGAATCTTCATAGACATTAAGTAGAGGATGTGGAGTATTGTCCCTTTTCCTACTTTTGTTTTATAGATAAACTTCTTTTAACATATAAAGAGTGAGTTATTTGATTACTTTACAGTCTTTTCTTTGAGCATTTTCTTCTGCTGTTGAGTATGAGGTTATGATAAGGCCAAGTGGTTCGCTCGGGGACTAGCGATATTCTTAGAGTGCCGGTCACGCCATGGGTACCCTCTCAGGGTGTGACAAACTTGGTATTAGAGTATAGATTTCAAGTGTCCTAGGGAGTCTATGAATTCGTGTCTAGTAGAGTGCTTTTTATGGGAGTATTATTCTCCTTACTTTATAAGCAGGAGGGTGTAGGACATTAGGAAAAGTTTTCCCTCTTTCAGATTCTAAATCGTGAGATAGAGCTATTCTCTAAGAAATTTGTGATGAGTTATGCATCAGTCTAAACATTTTAACTATGATTCATCCATGAGGTGATAGAGATAGTATCATTTAGATTCTTATCAATGAGTTTCCCTATGATAAAATGGTCATAATGGTACAAAAACTGCACTAGGCTTGAGAGAAGCCTAATAGTATGTTGAGTTGATTGATTCAAAAGAATGCACTTTCATTTATATGAATTGTGCATTTGAGCAAGACCAACATGCACCCCAGACTCTCTTATCCAAAACATACTTTCGATGTTACCCACGAGAGAGAAAGTTATATCTCTAAAAGTTTAATATTACTACCTAAGAGTGGGATGTGAGGTCTTATAAAACCTGAGTTTAATTGAATCATACTAGAGTTAGAAGGATGATGATAGAAAAAGAGGTGCGAGATAGCAAGAGTGATGGCTGATTGAGGCTTGCAACTAGAGTTATGTTAGGTAAATAATAAGGTGATGAGTCAATTGCCATAAGTTTGATGAAAGAGTCATAAGTACCCTATGATTTTCATGATGAGGTATAGGGGAAGAGTTATTATTAGAATGTGTTAGAGTGTGCTCAAACTAGAACAAGGTCAATGTTGATTTATTTTGATATTTGTATTAGTGAGAGTGAAGTATAGATGTTGAATATGGGGAAAACGGAGTGCTTTAAATGTGATACATCTAAACTAGGCTTATGATTCTAATGTAAGAGCCTTATGAGATTCATAGAATTATAATCTTTGCCAGAGAGAAAGTATAGCGAATGGGTGAATGGTACTTGAGTTCTGAAGAAGGGGATATGTTGGTTGAGTACTCACTATGAAATTTTAGTAGGCTTATGTTCCCTAAACTTTCACCTAGTAGTTGTAAGTTAGTGTTGCATGATAGATGCACATGTTAGTACTAGACTCTAAGCTTGAATTTCAAGGAGTAGTGTTAAAGAGGAGATAGCATCGTAAGAGTGATAGTCTTAGTTGGAGATTTTCTCTAGGATGCTTGCGATAGTGTATGTTCGAGATGAATACCTTGATTTGTGTAGAAGTGATGCTATCGAAAATGTGTAAGTGCCCCCTCAGCAAGACGAGTGAGACAAGAATAGCTCAATAGATAAGAAAAGGCTTGAGATATGTATCTATGGATGTGTGAAGATGTGTGAAGCTCTAAGTTATGACTGTTACAGAAATCTAGATAGTTCGTTTGAGTTATCAATATTGAGTAAGCTGATGTAAACATTCTGTGTCATCCTGAGAAACTAAGTGGATTTGGGCTTATGTGTAGGTGATGATAAGTTTCCCATTATGGTCGAAGTCTTATACAAATGAGTTTATAGGATCACAGAAGTTGAGTGTTAGCAGGAAAAAAGAAGAGGTTAGATTGTAAGAGCTGTGAAAAGTAGTTATATACACCATTAAGAGTAGCAAACATTGAGGAAAAGTTCCATAGAGATAAGAGGAAGCTAAAAGTAATATCTTTGGGAAGAGTCTGAGTGGATAGTGATATACATGCGACTATAGCATAACAGAAAAGTTTAAGACATTTTTGTGGATAGTGATTCCCTGACCATGTGGAGATATGTGGTTATAGCCTAGAACAGAGAATTGATTCACAAAACTTAAAGAGAAAACCCTTGATCTAAAGGGGAGATAACGTTAGAAATCGAAGTAGATCTTGAGTTTGATAGAGATGGATTGATCGAGATGAGACATCAGCTCCTGTCATCTTATATGTTCCTTGTTCTTCTATTGGGGTGATGTTTATTCCCGTCTGGTATACGCTTGCCGTGCCCATGGCCTAGTCCCACCTACCACTTATTGATTATCATTTATGCCAAGTTGTGAGGGTAAAAAGTGATGAATTCATTCATTAATTTTGATCTTACCCCATGCATCAAAGAGTTCCCAATCCTATGTTGAGGGAGAAGCGACCTGATACACTACATATAGTTTTGCGAATGCTGAATAAGTCTCTATAGATGAGGGAGATTTTACTTCATTATGAATGTTCTCAAATAAGATTTTTCGATTGAATCGTGCTAATGATTTTTTCCAAGCCTGAGAGTGCTCCGACTTTCTAGTTTAGAAGCATTGATGATAGTAGAGGAGTGATGATTGATGAGAGGGAGTGAGACTTCTCTGTTCTGCCATTACCTTATGCATTCTCCGACCTTTAGTACGTTATGCTACTGCCGATGGTAGGATGTAGAGTGTCAAGTTTGAGATGTAGAATCATGCTTATTGTGCATAAGGAGTAGTAGTTGGGTTTTGACAAAGGGAGAGATGACGAGTTCCTCTAGGCCCTAATAGTGATATTTATAGTAGTAGACAGAAAATGAGGGAAGATTAGAAGGAGTAAATGTATCCTTATTGTGACATTAGTATGGTACTTGTGTCATATAGGGATAGAGATAGTGAGATGGAGAGAGATGAGAATATATGATGAGAACTAGATAGGTAAGATTATGATGGTGTGTCTTTGAGTGGGAGCTCAATGAATGATAGAGGCAGAAGTGTTAAGTAGGCTTAAAAATTCCAAGACATAGTTGAGGAGGTTAGAGTAATAGGCTTAAATGCGTGGTTATTATTATGCAAGTATTGATGATATACTATTGAAGACTTTGTAACAAGGGGCTTGATTGTGAGTGGTGAGGTAGTGAAGAGGAATAGTGATATTTTAATGAAAGTCCATGAGGAAGTATAGAGTTGATTATCAAGGGTTAGCCTTTGTATTGATATGATCATCTTAGCAATAACACCTTGAGGCTCAGAGGTAGGATTGAATG
The DNA here is from genome assembly GCA_011800125.2 of Solanum clarkiae. NCBI lineage: Eukaryota > Viridiplantae > Streptophyta > Magnoliopsida > Solanales > Solanaceae > Solanum > Solanum clarkiae. The sequence continues at coordinate 563 of JAABOM020100328.1, read as the reverse complement.
GAATAAGAGGATGTGGATAGGTATAGAGTTGAATCAGAGCTATAAGATTAAGTTGATAGAGTAGAGTGTTGTGAAAGGGAGAACCATTGAGATGAGGTGCTAAACTTGAGAGTTGTACTTAGAGCCTTCTACATCAATTATCCCATTCTCAATTAAAGTTGATGGTCTCCTTCTTGCATTCGAAAGACTAATTGTCAAAGTGTTTAAATATTTCAAACTGATTGAGTATTGAGAGGAGTCTTGATCATTATTCGTGCTTGATGATGAGAATATTGAAGGTAATGTTCTTACCCTTGACTTAATTGATTTTTCTTTCCTTCAGTTGATTGTCTATTATTGCCTCCGAATAGAGATTGCTGATAGTGATGAGGAGTCGAAAGTTTGGTTGACTGATGGGAGTGTTAAGATGAATATTGAGTCTATTCATGTCTTGGTATCCACCCTTGCTCATCATTTGAGGACATATGATCCCAAGGGGAATGTCACGCCCCAAAGTCCCGTAGGGCGGACCGGCACCCGTTGCCGATAAGGCCCGGGAGAACTAACCTGTAACTATGCGTTTA
>JAABOM020100318.1:0-26516 GCA_011800125.2 Solanum clarkiae | reverse complement strand
TGGCTAACTCTCTTGTTCCTATTTTCTTCTGTACTTGTTCTATTTGAGAAGAAGGACAGTTGGACTTGTATCTTCTTTGATTTTCTGTATTTTAGTGGCTTGTACGCGTGACGACCAGTCCGTGGGTGGGATTTTAAGTTATGAAAATCATCAGTTGAGTTTATTTATTTTAAAATGCTTCTGCGCGTTATATTTATTATCCCTTTTTGAGATAAGGCTGACTTGTTCTGGTAGGGTTGAGCAAGTGCCATCACGCTCGATTTTCGGGTCGTGACATCCTTTAACTCCGCCGGGGCCATTTGGTAAGGGGAAATAGAAATGGGTTGAGTATCGGGAAGGAGGTCTATACCAAAGTCTATTTCCCTTTTGGGAGGAACACCAGGAAGATTACTAGGAAAGACATCAAAAAACTCATTAAACACCGAAATAGACTCTATAAGAAGGACCTTGGATTCAACATCCCTAACCCTCACAAAATGATAGAGACACCTCTTAGAAACCAACTTATGGGATTTAATACAAGAAATGTATCTACCCTTGACCACCAAATCATGACTCTCCCACTCAAGGACGAGTTCTTTAGAGACTTGGAATTGGCCCTTTGTGTGCTACAATCAATAAAGGCATAATACACATGCAACCAATCCATCCCAAGAATAACATCAAAATCCACCATATCCAATTCAACAAGAATCACAAGGAAATATTTTATGTTTAATGAAAATAGGATAATTTCTGTAGACCCTTCTAGCAACAATGGATGCACCAACAGAAGTAGATACCTCATATGGCTCACACAACAATTCGGGTTCAACATGAAACTTTTGGCAACAAAAGGAGTAATAAAAGAAAGAGTGGCACCCAGGTCTATCAAAGCATACACATTAACATCAAAAACCTTTAACATACCTGTAGAGCACCATGCCAAGTCTAGTGATCCCCTAGAGGGGTAGGTTTGGAAGCGTTAACGGTCATCTCCATACTCCTTAGTAACCCATGGACAATGTCCTGACCCATGATTCCTTAACATGTACTCGAACCATCTATGCAATCTCTTGGATAATATCCTCCACATTTATGACTCGTAGGGGAAGCTTAAACATCAACACCTTTGCCTTAAGGACCGCCACCTTTACCGCCGAGTTGAGAATGAGGACACCAACTAACTTTGTGACCAAATTCACCACAACCAAAGCAAGCATTAGACTTCTTCGAACATGAGCCACCATGGCCTTTCCCGCACTTTCGACATATAGGGGAAACTTGCACACCGGCACCCTTGCCTTTCCTTTGACCATATGGGCAATCAACTAGCTTGTGACTCACTCCACTACACCCATAACAAACATTGGTCTTCCTCAAGCACGGGCCACCATGGTTCCTCCCACACTTTTGACACCTAGGTTTAATTCTCCTATTGTTGACATCTTCAAATTGAACCCTTCTTCTTCCTTCTTTTGAGGCCATCGGGTAATCCTTCATCTTATGCCTATTGTCGCCACACTAAAAGCATGCACCCGTGTTCCTCTAACATGTTCCACCATGCCTTCTCCTATATTTTGTGCACATAACATTAGGCACCACACCACCAGCACCTTGGGCCCTTGGGTTGTCATTGGCAACCCTCCTATAGGAGCATGGAAAGACCCTTGGCCTTGATAAAATCGGCCACCATTGGGACTTTGGAACTTACCATCAAAACGGGCCCTTTTGGACTCTCTCTCCTTCGTCTTACTACTTGAAGTCTCGGCGGCACTCACATATTGATTGAGTTGAGCGGTCACAACCTTGGCCAATAGCCGTAGAGTATTCCGAACTTCGCATTTGACATGTCATCATTCTGAATAGTTTGAGACATATTCTGAAACATAATAATTAAGAATAAGAGGACTTAACTCTATCGCACGGTATAGATCATGAAGAAGTGAAACATTTCCTAAAATGCCTCATAACTTCCCATTCATAATTGTGGCATGCTTCATAACTATGAATAAGACTCTAATCGACACGGTGTGTTGGAATCCATGGACCATCAATAACCTAGTGCTCTGATACCAAATTTGTCATGACCCAAGCCTAGGGCCTAAACGTGACAGGGCGAATGGGGAACCCGAAGGCGTCCCAAACAAGCCTCTTAACATATCATTACACATCCTTGGTCATGGAAGTGATTTAACAACAATAAGAGAATAGAAGTAAGGGCATAGGGACTAAGGGAAGTCTTTCATAACATAAACCATCAAAAGAGTTAATGCTCAAGCATAATACATAACTTATCCAACAACACCTCTAAACTTAGAATTGAGTGGGGGCCAAGAAATTTTTCGGACTCACCCTCATAGTAAAAAACATACAATAAAATAAAAAGAGTCTTTGCATAACATAAGAACAAACGATATCATCCTAGGAGTTGAGGACTCACCACACTTGCTTTGAGGAGATAGTACTAGCTATGTGGAGGAGGAGGAGGATCAAGTGGAGCTCCGGTTCCAACATGGTAACATCATGTAGGCATAGAGTATACGTTAGTATGTTTGAATGTACTAAGTATGTAGGATGCAATGCAACAAGAGATATGCAACATAATCGAAATGCATAATTAGGAAATAATTGAGCATATAGAAATATGTCATGCATGAATGATGCTTAAAGTAAAAAATGCTTATATAAAAACATATTACATGTGTAGGAAGAGACCATCATCTTAGACTAAGCAACTTAGTACTTCGAATCCAAGGCATGCCACCCGCTTGGAAGGTGGATGGGGTACATACGCCTCATATATGGTAGTACGGGATTGCCAGCACCCGACAAGGAGGATGAGGTACATACCCCTCATCTTTGGTATAGTCAACTTGCAACACTATTGATACTTTTCATGAAATTAACACTCATATACATTACTTTCATCAACATAAAGTCACTTGACTCATAGACCATGCATTAGATCATCAATAATTCAAGAACCTAATTCTGACATTTTATCAAATACTTGGTGAGTGTAATGCTAGTGTAAAATCATGAAATTCAAGAGAGAAATGCAAGAAAACTTGAAGTAAATCAATCCACCAACACTCGGTAATACTATCATGAAAAATACATTAAAACCCCTCATCAAAACTCATCATAGATCTTAGATTCATAGATCAAAATATGCATAAATAGTCACACTTTTGCAAAACCCCAACATAGTTCATAGTCAAATTCATAATAAGAAGACCCATAAGTAAATCAATTTAGAAACATGCAACTTTTGTAAAAAGAAAGCTTGGGCCCCATGGGTGAAAGGATCCAATGGTTGAAACCTACATACCTCAACGTTGGAGAATTTCTTGACGAAGATTTGATTGAGAATTTGAAGCTTGAGTGAATTTCTAAGACCCAGAATGAGTTTGGGACCCTTGATTTTAAGTGGAATATTTGTCTAAGTGCTTGAGAAGGTTTTGGGGAGTGTCTTGTATGATATGTGGTTAAGAAATGGCTAAGTATAGGTGTTTTTATGTATAGAGAGGCTTAGGACCAAGACTGCAAGGCCTTAGAACAAATTAAAAAAAAACCAGCAAGAAACATAAACTAGTTCACGCCCTGGCCACGTCGTGCCAGGGGCACGGACCCTTACTATTTTGCGAAAAATTTGGAAAACTAAATTTTGCTATGGTTGCTCTAATATTGGGGTTAGATCCATTTTCCGCTCAATTGTGCCACCGGATCACGAATATGAAGTTGAATATTCGATATCACGCACAGATTTTGAGAGATATGGAAAATACGATTATGTGCACTTTCGAGGCACATTTTTGGACACTTTTTAGGGTTGTTTCAATCAAGTTCAATTGACACCTTGATTGTGTGTGGGTGTACCCTCTGGGCTTATGGGGGCTCAGAGGGTGTTCAGGCTTAGACACTAGGGCCTTACACCCACGTACAGCTGATCCTCATTCTGATGATGTGCAAAACTGGCTCTGTGATGGTTCTATGGGATTTTGTGATAGTTTTGAGAGATTTTGCGATGGTCTATTAGCTATATATTGTGTGTGAGTGTACTTTCTAGGCTTATAGAAGGCCAGTTGGCATACAGGCATAGATACTAGGGCCTTCCACCCACATAAAACACTAGGCCTCCACTGGGGGCAGTTGTAGTATTAGCCTATGTAGTCTTCATTAGTCGGTATCGATGCTTACCACTTGTGTTGGTTCAGTTCATCATTGATCTTTGTTTCAGTTGGTTTAGTTGTAGTTGAGGGTTTCTCGACATGCCTATGCCTTGATCTAGGTCTTTGTTTTCTACACTGCTACTATTTTTACATACTTGGGCTTTATTTATGTTCACTATTCCACTCGATCACCATGATTCCTACTAGGTGCCTTATCTGATACTCACCCCAACATTTCTGCATCTTCTAATGGTGCAGGTCTAGGTACTAGTCGTAGTCACTGAGTTAGGAGTGCGCCTATGTTTTAGGAGCCATTGGTGAGCATCAACAATGCTGGACCTTCTGCAATCTCCTTCTGTCTAGTGGTCATCTTTTAGATTCAGACACCAGCCTTGTATATAGTTTAGATTTGTACATATCGATGGCTATTCTCGTTATGTATGTAGATATGTAAATTTTAGTTTGAGTCTGTAGTAGCTCTGTACAGGTGACTTCTAGGTCCTGGGGAGGTTGTGTTCATTGTACTCATATATTGTTGGTATCTTTGTTACTATTGATTCAGGATAGGTGATGTGGACATTGGATTGGCTTGCCTATATGCGAGACCTAACAGGCGCTATCATGACCTGAGAGGTTGGATATGTGACATGGGCATTGGGTTGGCTTTTCTGTAGGCGGAACATAATAGGTGCCATCATGACCTGATAGGTCGGCTCATGGAAAGGTGGTATCAGAGCCTTAGGTTCGCTTGTCTTATTTGTACAAAGCTACTGTTTAGTAGAGCCTTGTGGATCAGTGCGGAGACGTTTGTGACTTTCTCTAGGAAGCTATGAGATATTTAGGAAACTTCTTGTGTTATTGATTATGGTCGTGTGATATCACTAATAGTCCACCGACTTTTTGAAATATGATTTGATCCGCCCTTGAGCGCATGTACTGTTTAGAAGGTAGACTCCAGGCGGGGAGGGGGGGTACTGTGTCGTTAGTCCTAGATAGGAAGCAGCCATAGAGTGTATTGAGAAGATACTGGATTCCCTCGAGTTTTGGCAGCTAGATAGGAAGACTATGGGTATTAAAAGTATGGGAGCCTTAAAGATATGCTTCGTAATTAGTTACTTATTTGGTATTGACTGTGTATTGTACCATGGAACATGTTATTGAGGCTGGGACTCTGTAATACCTATATTTCTATGTTAGCAGATGTTTAAATATTATGTGGGTTGTGAATACTTTTGATAATGATTATAACAGCAAGATAGGTTGCAACCGAGGTAAGTTAAACATTGATGCAATCTGTATACATGTATTTGACTATTTAATTGCTAATTTCACTTGCGAGGCTTTCTGATACTGGTGAGTATGGGATACCTGGTATGGTTCTGATTGCTTATCGTTGATGTTATGAGTATTGCTAATAGAGCCTAAATGTAAGCCTAAACCTTGTGATTTATACATATATTCACTTCGATACTTGATTACTTGAATGGGTAGTTGGGTACTGATAATATATAGTATTAAGGGGCTGGCTGTCTTTTATACTTCTGGTTACACCTTGTGACTCTATAGTGATGGTCCTGCTATTGTGACTCTACTGATATACTGTCCTTCTAATTCTCTAGTGACTGGGTTATGATCCTGATTGTGAGTTGAATGCTATACCCATGGTCTTAGTTGGATTGTCTATTGGTTGTTGGGATATTTGTTGCATTTATTAGCTGAGTTTCCTGTTGTGCTATCCTGGGGACTTGTTACACTTGTTAGTTGGCTTGGACATTGTTGTCCAAATTCTTGGCTATCTCACCGGTGGGAATGTGGACCATTGTTCTAAGTTACCTGGTGTTTGGGTGATAGTTCTACACTATTATGTCTTGCTTATCTCATCGTTTACTTGAGTATGGGTTTTGAGCCTTTTCTATCCGATGCTATGAATTGGCGTGGTATTGATTTCGAGCCTTTTCTATCCGGTGCTACACATTGGCATAGTGAGGGGATTTCTTTTCATTAGTGGGGGGATCAGGTGTGATTGATTGAATTGTGGTATACTTAGCTTTGGTTGGGCATGACTTTACATTAGCCTGTGACATATATACTTTTATATATAGTTGTTAGTCATTATGCACTTGTTGTCCTTTCTTGATACTGGGGTTACCTGCTATAGTCTGGGGGAGGTGATAGTTATGCTTGGTTGGGCTTTGTGACTCTTGCCTTGAATATTGTGTTGGTGAATCTCTGGATAGAGTAGTGAGTGGATGACTATTCCTATGCTTCGAGTCCTGGATAATGCTCCCTGTGCTTTGAGCTCTGGTGGCCACGTCCGAGTGTCTGATATCTGGGTTACGTGCCCCATGGTCTGAGTCTCTGGTGGCCACAATTGGGATACAGAGTTACATATGCCAATTTTGAGATCTGAGCACCGATTGATTATACTTTGGGTCTAGAACCCTCTCGGTTATTCTTTGGGCCTTTTGTCGTGAGTTATATTGCTAATATCTTGGTATATTCACAAGTCCGAGAGCAACATGCCCAGCATCTTCAAGTTGTGCTACAAATCCTTAGAGATCACAAGTTTGATGCTGAATTTCCTAAATATGAGATTTGGCTCGAGTCAGTGACTTTCCTGGGGCACGTGATGTCCAAAAGGGTGTGATGGTGTATCTAGCTAAGATAGAGGCGATTCATGAATGGCCTAGACCTATTTTCAATGATAGAGGTTCAGAGTTTTGTCGGGTTAGAAGGGTTTTATAGATGAATTATTGAGTATTTCCCCACTATTGCTTCTCCATTGACTCAGTTGACTCGTTAAGGGGTGCCGTTTGCATGGTCCAATAAGTGTGAGACAAGTTTTCTATAGTTGAAATAGTTGTTGACTATGCTACTTCTATTTTGACACTTCATAACGCGGGATAGAGCTTTATTGTGTATTGTGATACCTCCCGTATTGGGTTAGGCTGTGTATTGAGGCAGAGAGGTCGGGTTATTACTTATACATCTCGTCAGTTATGGACCCATGAGCATAACTACCCCACACACGTCTTAGAGTTGGAGGTGGTAGTGTTTCTCTCGAGATCTAGAGGCACTCATTATATAACGTTCATTATGACATTTATACAGACCACCAGAGCTTGTTGTATATTACGACTCAGCAAGATCAAATTCCAAACAAAGGCTAATTTTAATATAGAAAGGCTAGATTTTCACCGATTGAGGATTAGGGTAGATTGATTTATTTTTATTATGCGATTGCCGATGTCATACTCTATTCAAGTGGTTTGAGCCTACAGAGAGTTGCGAACCCATTCAGGTGAAGTTGTAAGGGCTGCTTGTATAAGGAAATAGGAAATAGGGTAAAGTCTATGTTGCGAGAATATGACTATAATTATGGGTGAAAGTGATTATTCGAATGCCTGCTGGCGCGTTGAGGGTACGTTATATCTAGACTATTAGGTTCCTATTACATTCTAGCTGATCAAACTGATGGGGCGTGTGCGTGGTCATTGAGGATTCTTTAGAGATCACTACACTGATTCTCTGTTATGTACAAACGACTTGTGATATATTTGATTAGTTAGGTGGCCAAGACTGTTGTTGATGTTGAGAATACTTATAACTGTTGTAATTATCGTCTATTGTGCATTAGGGGTTGTGATCCTTATGTGGTTCGGGTGGGAGTCTTCAGGCATACCTTATTCTTACTTTCACGGATGAAAGTTCTATTAGTAGGGGATGTTGTAATGACCCTCTTGGTCATTTCTATAGTTTGGTAAATATTTGATCAGTTTGAGCATTTGCATAGTGATCACAGTTTAATTATGAGTCATTGACGCTGATTGTTCGGTCGTTGGGTGAATCATTGACATTTATGCAACTTTTGAAGTTAAACAAAAGATTTTAACCGTGAGATGAATTTTTAGGTAAAGTTCTAGTAAATGACCTCGAGAAATTCTGATGATTCCATCATCTCCAGAATGGCCAAATTAGCTAGGAGCATGTTCAATGCAATTATATCGAATTTTACAAATTTAGCCTTCAAAATAGGTCAATAGTTGACTTTAGTCAACGTCCTTGGGAAATGTGTTCCAAATGAAAATTTTGACTGCATCATTGGATCCAAAATGTCGAGTTTGGTCTCGGAGGACCTTTCATTCAATTTTCGGGGCTTCCGAGTGTGTTTTGGTCCTTTCGATTGATTTTGATATTGGAAAATGGGATCCCTTTTTGGAATAAAACAACCTTTGAAGATAATTTTGACTGCACTATTGAGTCCGGAATGCCATTTTTGATCAGTTCATATATGGATTGGATTTTTTCGACTTCGGATGAGGCTAGAGCATCAAAATTAAGTTTGAGCAGTGGTGAAAAATAAAAGATCGCGCAGATGTAGGCCACTGGGAGCTTGCCACATGGCAGGCGGTGCATATTTCATTAAAAAGATGATATAAATCTGGAAAAATTTACAGAAACGAGACAGCTTCACGTACAGTTTTTTCATAGCAATTTCTCCCTTATTTTTTGTTCGATTTCGGTGATTCAAAAGCCTAACTTGTTTAATTTTTGGAGAGGGATATCATGGAAGTGTTGGAAGTTTATTTCAGCACATCATTTGAGATAAAAATTTATGTTTTTCTGCTTCATATTGAATATATTTTTTTGAAAATTTTGATATGCGATTACTTATCCATTTTGAGTCAAAAGTTGGTGAAGTTTAGGTACATTTTGTGTACTTTTGTGAGACGCACATTGTGGTAATATCAGAATTAACTAATAGAGCTCCATTTGGTGTAAAAATGGAATTTTAGCTGCGGTTTATGTTCATTTTTTTTGGAAACTTCGTGTTGTGATATCTCACCTATTTCTTATCGGAATTAAATAAACTTTGGGTCTACATTTTACTACTTTTCGAGATCTATACCGTGGTATATTCAGATTCTATTAATTTTACTGTATTTTAAAGAAATTTACTTAGAAGCTGCTGTATATATGATGTACTATCTAATAAGGAATGCCATTTCTTTTTGGGTTGTTTCTAATTATTCTGAGCCTCGTTTTGAGCACAATATTTGGTTATGGACGTAGGGTGACATAGAGATCATTTTATGGAGGTTTGTTTGGCATTTTGGGAGTGGACTCCATTTTCTCCATTTTAGTCGCAATTGATCTATTCTGCTTTGTTTCTTGAGATATTTATAGCCAAAACAGCTGTATTGATATTGCGAGCCATATTTTGATAGCTAAACGACATTTAAAGGTCATTAGAGAGGAAAAACTCATGTGGACTAATTTGGGGTGTATGCATTCGTCTTTCAGGTGGGCTAGGCTTTTCTTACTTCTAGATTGAGCTGAAGTGCATGTATATTGGGATACTTATGGTTGTTCTAGACTGTACTAGCTGTGATATAAACTGTACTAGCTGTGATTGCTATAGTAGCAGAGTCTTGGCACTGTTGAATTACGAAAAGACCTGCTAAAGGCCGCGCCTGAGCTAATGCCCTGTGATAGGTACGTATCTAGCTTAACTCTTATCTATGTAGATATGTAGCCTGATGCTACTGGAATATGCTGGTTGTGAGGCTATTTATTAATTGTATGCCATACTATGGACTAATTTTGGTATAAATATGATTCTGTTGGGCTTAGTTGTTCTTGATAATTATGATATGCTTGTAGTTGTTCATGTTACTCTGAGTGCTTGTAGCTACCTAGAGTGTGGTATATGGGCTGATGATTGTTGAGTACATGATGTATATATAGCTATTCTCTTGTATGTGTATGATATATGTTGGCCTGAGATGGCATTTTCTGTATCGATAGCTACATTAGTTATGTAACTATATTGGCTGACTTATGACACTGTTAGACTATGCCATGGTTTGGTAAGAGCTATATGCGGCTTAAAAAATGCGACAGGTATATATACTAAGCTTAGTTCTTGACTATGTGGGCATGTGGCTTAATCCCTTTGAGATATACTAGCTTGTGAAGATGACATATGATTACATGTTACGTTTTATGTGATTATGATGGCTCTAGTTGTTCTGGATATCTATGATACAGTTGTGATTGCCTATACTCACTTTGAGTACCTGGATTACCTAGACTATAGCGTAATTGATGGATTATACATGATTCGGTGTTGCTTATGGCATATATGATTTTGTATATAGTTGTTATCTGTTATGTACTTATTATCCTAGTTGGTAACAAGAGAAATATATTGTGTTCTGGGAACTGTTATGAGTATACTCCTAATAGGGGGCCTTGTGACATGTGAGACGAGATACAGTACCAGTGAGCCACTGTCAGGTAAGACGAGCGCGTAACCCTGTTAGCGAGATATAGGCTTCATTAGGCTATTTGTTACAGAGACACTATCTATGCGGTTAGTCCAGAGGACTGGCATCCTGGTTAGAGATGGGTACATCATCAATGAGCCAGCACATAGTTGCCTTAGGCGATTCCCTGGGTAGTAGTGGGGCTGCAGTGTGATTCTTGTTAGGTGCCACACTTCTGGTTGTCTAGTCCTTTGGGCCTTAGCTTGGTTATACTGATACTGCCCTAGAGTTACTATATGTTGAGCCATATTGATACATTTCTTGATTAGGTGTCATGTACCGACACAATATACATTTCTCGATCAGGTGTCATGTACCGACACGATATACATTTCTTGATTGAGTGTCACGTACTGACACAGTAGACAATCCTAGATCGAGTGTCACATACCCATGCGATATACGTTTCTAGATGGAGTGTCAGTACCTACACGATATATATTTCTGGATCAGGTGTCACATACCGACACGATATACATTTCTGGATCGGGTGTCACGTACTGACACAATATACATTTCTAGATTGGGTGTCATGTATTGACATAATATACATTATAGGGTTGGGTGTCACGGCTTGACACACTATGATACTCCGGATTGGGTATCGTGTTCCGACATAGGATCAAGTTTATATTCCATGAGCCGTCAGGGGATTTACTATTCTATGGGGGTTTCACCTCAGCACCATTTGACACATTGATTATGCATGGGTGTACCTCTGGGCTTATGGGTGCTTAAGGGGCATTCAAGTTTCGATACTAGGGCCTTACACCCACGTACAACTGACCCTCGTTCTGATAATGTGCAGAGCTAGGCTCTGTGATGGTTATATAGGATTTTGTGATAATTCTGAGGGATTCTGTGATGGTCTGTTGGTTCAATATTGTGTGCGCGTGTTCCTTCTAGCTTTATAGGGAGACTTAGTTGGTGTACAGGCATAGATACTAGGGCCTTGCACCTGCGTAAGACATTAGGCCTCCGTCTGGGGCAGTAGTAGTATTAGCTTACGCAGTCTTCATCAGTCGGTATTGATATTTACCTCTTGTGTTGGTTCAGTTCACCATTGTTCTTCCTTTCAGTTAGTTTAGTTGTAGTTGAGGGTTTCTCGACATTCCTATGCCTTGATCCGATTTTTTCTTTACTGCACTGCTGCTGTTTCTACATACTTGGGCTTTATATATGTTCACTATTCCACTCGGTCGACCGATGATGCCTACTGAGTGCCTTATCTGGTACTCACCCCTACATTTTTGTATCTTCCCATAGTAAAATTCCAGGTACTAGCCACAATCACTGAGTTAGGAGTGCGTCGACGATTTAGGAGCCATTAGTGAGCATTAACAACACTGGACTTTCTGCAATCTCCTTCTGTTTAGTGGATCGTCTTTTGTATTCAGACACCAGCCTTATATATGTAGTTTGGATTTGTATGTGTAGATGGCTATTCTGGTTATGTATATAGATATGTATATCTTAATTTGAGTCTATAGTAGCTCTGTGTAGGTAACTTCCAGGTCCTGGGGAGGTTGTGTTCATTGTACTCATATGTTGTTGGTATCTTTATCACTATTGATTCTGGATAGGTGACATGGACATTGGATTGGCTTGCCTATAGGTGGGGCCTAACAGGCACCATCATGACTTGAGAGGTCAGATAGGCGATGTGGACATTAGGTTGGTTTGCCTGTAGGCGGGATCTAACAGACGCCATTATGACCTGAGAGGTCGGGTCGTGACAACTCAATTGCTATTGGTGTTGTTGTTCTTTGATTTTTGATGTTATACTTTTTATGAGAAAAATAACTAAGTTAATGGTTGGTTTCTCAATTTCAAAGTATTTATATCATATGCTGAAGTACTTACAACAACTGCTATGTGTGTTATTATTCTTTGATTTTTGTTGTTATACTCTATGTGAGAAAAATATTTTAGTTGATGGTTGGTTCCTCGGTTTTAAGGTATTAACATCATTCCTTGAAGTACTTACAATAATATCTATGAGTGTTATTGTTCTTTGATTTTTGTTGTTATACTCTTTGTGAGAAAAATATTTAAGTTGATGGATGGTTCCTCAATTTTAAAGTATTTACATCATTTGCTGAAGTACTGACAATAACTGCTATGGGTATTGTAGTTGTTAGATTATGTTGTTGTACTCTTTGTGAGAAAAATATTAGTGTTGATGGTTGGTTCCTTAATTTTAAAGTATTTGCATCTTTTGCTGAAGTACTTATAACTACTGCTATGGTTTTGTTGTGCTTTGTTTTTTGTTATTGTACTCTTTGTGAGAAAATATTGGTGTTAACGGTTGGTTTCTCCTGAAGTACTTACAACAATTGTTAAGCTTTTTAAAACAGTTAGTGAAACAATTATTGAAGCTTCTGTAGTAGCTCTTTTGAAAGTTGTTTCATTCATGTAGTGATGTGCTCTTAAAAAAGTTATTATTCATTGTTCTTGTACTTTTTTTGTGAGAAAAGAACATATGTCATTCATGTAGGGATGTGTTTGATTGTTATTTCTATATCAAGCTTGATAAATGTGTAGGTAACAACCCAAACCTAGGGTCTAGTCATTAATGGCGAATGAGACACTTATGGGCACCTCATTCAAGCCATCTTGGCATATCAAGCATATCATAGGTAATGACATAAAGATATAAAAGAAAACTAAGGGAAATAGGGCTAAGGACCATAACATAAAACTATAATGAGATAAAAGAACTAGATACAACCATAGCATGTGTCCAACAATACCTCTAAGATAGACTTGGTGGGGGTTAAGACATGTTCAAGCTCATTCTCAAATATAATCCTAGCAAAAGAAATTATAAAAATGAAAACTAAAATGTCTTAATACATCAAGCTAGAAAGAATACTAGGATGTCATTCCTAAACTAGAGGACTTACCAACTTCTGTCTTCAACGATCCAAAGCTAGCAACGTGAAGGATATCGATAAGCGCCTATCCCTACATAGTTAAATCACGTAAGCATAAAGTATGCATCAATACTTTGAATGTACTGGTATGTAGGTATGCAATTCATGACATAGAATCAATTATGAAGTGATTCATGCTAAGTCTCATGTTAAAATCATACATTTACAAGGGCATTAGTAAGTCATAATCAAGCAAATATTATTTAAACATACAAAGGCTACTTTAGAAAGAACTTAGTAGGATGCATGGATGAACATAGTCGTGAATAAGGGAATCATATAAACTTAGAATATGTGTGAAATATAGGGATTTAAATCATATACCATAGAAGAAACATCTTTGAAGTATGAGGAGAATGTACATACAAGTGATCATTTAACATAATACTTTAACCATAGCATGAGATAATGTGTATGAGAAATAAAGAACTTACCCTTACTTGAATGCATGATGAGGTACATAAACTTAGATTGGTAAGAAAACACATGTTGTTATGAACAATTAAAATATTAATATCCTTTGGTGAACAATAAAAATCACTTTACATAGAGAACTTAATTTTATGAAAGAAATATTAGTAATTATAATGGAGACCACCTTACATACTTGAAGACATAGTCATATACCTCTTCAAGAAATACCATTTTAACATGTGAAACAATGAGTCACAGGAACCTAAAACACATTTGGACATAATATGAATGAACCATCATAAATCATCATAGGAGGACACCTTGGGAACATGAACATATGTGAGAGCAACCTTTAACCAACATGAACTATGTGAGCTTAAACCATGGAGTCCGAATGTTTCCCCTACACCAGAAGAAAGGGGGAGATCACTTGCCAAGATGACCTCCTAATATGCCTATGTGGATCCAATAAAGCTATCTATTGAGCAAGCCTCTAATAATGGGTGGTGTAGAAATCAACCTCTATTAGCAGGTGACTCCTATTTCTTATGGTGGCATGTAGTTATGGGACAATGAGATTCTATTAATAGTCTCATTCTTCATCAAATAGAGAGCTTCCACATCCACCCCAAGTTTCACCTGGTGCTAAGTAAAACTCTCACAGAATAATCATAAGCATGAACCATAGAGTCATTTAATATAGAGAGATATTCGACTAATCCATCCTATAAGTATTTAAAACATTAATCAAGGATAACTCTAAGATCTTGTCTATGCCTCTAATAACGGGCTATCATCATCTCATAATCTTAGTTATACTAGAGAACTGTCACGACCCAAGCCTAGGACCTAGACATGATACAGCGAATAGGGACCCAAAGGGATCTCAAACAAGCCTCTTAGCATATTAACCACACATCCTTGGTCGCGGAAGCAAAATAAACAACAATGGGAGATATATTAAAAAGGGAAGCGATATATTAAAAAAGGAAGCGGGACTAAGGAAAATCTTGATATTCGTAAAAGCATAAAGAGTCAAGCTCATAGCATAAGTACATCATAATATCCAACAACACCTCTAACTTGGAATAGAGCGGGGGCCAAGGCACTTTCCAAGCTCACTCTCATAATAACAAGTCTTCATCATAAAAAAGTCTCAAAATAGCAAGAGTAATGTAGATAGTGTCCTCAAACTTGAGGACTTATCAAAGCTTATCTCCGAAATATCATCTAGCCATGTGAAAGATGATCAAAAGGTGCTCCAGTCCCTACATGATAATATCATACAGGCATAGAGTATGCGTTAGTACATTTGAATGTACTAAGTATATGAGATGCAATATAATAAAACATAAGACTATATACTCAAAATGCATGATCATAAGCAATAGATATATAATCTCAATATGGCATGCATGATCAATGCTCATAATAAAACATGCTTGTAAAACATTCATCTAGCTCAATCTATACAGCACATATATGTGGGAAGAAACCTCAACTGACATAGATCATGTAGCTACAACTTGGAATCCAAGGTATAACACCCCCTCGGTAAGGTGGATGGCCATGACACGCCCCTTCCCCCACTCCCGGCTAGGTGTGGTCTACTTGCTAAGGAAAGTCAAACATGATGATATGACTAGATGGACCCACTAGTATAGGAAGGGTAATAATCATAATCCTTTGGTGGCATATAGTTTAAAGATAAAAAAACTTTATATAAGGACTGCTTGAGTCGAGCCTCCATCTTAAGCCTCAATCGTTGCTAAGTCAAATCCCATGGAATACTTGAAATAATCATAACTTGTATAACTTGTAAGAAACATAGAAACATGACATGAGTAGCTCTTGAACCATGCTGACCTTTATTAGTGAGCCAATCTTGAAACATGAGAATAGATCTTAATCGTCAATGAACCCTTGCTTTAACATGAATGGCTCTCAAGAGGTAAAATTCTTGAAATAGGGCTTAACTTGATACTTTTAAAATCATAGATACTTTTAATGAATTCAATACAAAATTGAAAGTCCTTAATCATCATATAGTCACTTGACTTATAAATCATGGAATAGATCATCAGTAGCATGAGAATTCACGACTTAACATTTTATCAAATACTTGGTGGGTTCATGATATTTGTTCAAAATCATACAATTCAAGAGTGAAATAAGTTGAGTAAACCCAATGCAAATCAACCCACCAACATGTAGTAAAACCCTCATGTAGGGTACCTTAAAATCCATCATTAAAACTCATAAAAGATCATAGTTTCATAGCTCAAAACATGTATAGTCTCATTAGACAAAATCAATTCATGATATAAGATTGAAATAGATAGTCATACATAATCAATCAATATTTCATAAAATCTCAACATAATTTATACTCATAATCTATAATAAGAGATACCCATAGGTAATACAACTTGAAAATATATATTTTCATGAAAAGGGAAGGTTGGGCTCTATGGGTGAAAGGACCCAATGGATGAAGCCTACATACCTCAAACTTGGGTTTTCTTTGAGGTAAACTTGAAGTAGTCTTAGAGCTTGAAATGAATCTTTGAGTTCTAAAGTTGAGCTTGAGATCCTTAGATTTGAATGAGAGAGTTGGTTAAGTCTTGGAGATGTTTTTGTGAGGGTTTTGAGTGATATAGAGTTGAAAAATGGCTAAGTATGAGTTATTTCACGTTTTAGTAGGCATGGAGCTATGAACCCAATGTCCTTCGGTCCATAGGAAAAACTATGAAAAAGTTATACTGATCTGCGTCTGGTCCATGATGCGGACCTAACGCGAAGGAGATTTTTACACTGCTCTGCCCTTCTAGCGCGTCGCAGCTCGGATGCTCTCTGGAAATCGAAAATTAGTGAAAATTATTTTTCGCTGGGGGTCCTTTAAAATTCAGGCTATATCCATTTCTCACTCAATTTTGCCTTCCGATCGAGAATATAGAGTCATATTTTTGATATCACACATGAATTTTGAGATATACAGAAATTATGATTATGGGCATTCCAAAGCACATTTTTGGGGTGTTTCAAGAACTCACATCTCAATCATTCATTCATTCATGACTTCAATACTATTGAAACACCCTCATGTGCTTCAAAATGCCCCATAATCATAATTTTTATGTATCTCAAAATTCGTGCGTGATTTTAAAAATCGAACTTCATATTCTCGATTAGGGGAAAAATTGAGCGGGAATTGGGTATAACCCGTATTTTAGAGGACCCATAGCGAAAAATAATTTTTGCTAATTTTTCTTATCTAGTGTCTGTCCGTGCCCAGGCTGCAACACGCCAGGGGCGCGGAGTAGTGTATTTTGTGGTCCACATCGCACCTGGGGCATGAGCCAGTGTAACATTTTCCTTGGTTTTGTTATCCCTCCCAAGGGCATCGGGGTCATAGCCCCATGCCCACTTAAATGTGAAATCACCCATATTTAGTCATTTTTGAACTCTATAACTCACAAAACCTTCTCTAAAACCTCTTTAAGACTCTATCAATTCTCTTATTCAAATCTAAGGATTTCAAGCTCAATTTTGGAACTCAAGGACTCATTTCAAGCTCTAAGCCTACTTCCAGTTCATTTCAAGGAATTCAAGGTACGGTATATGGTTCTTCATCCATGGATACTTTAACTCATAGAGCCCAACTTTCTCTTTTTATAAAAATTGCATGATTTCAAGTTATATTACCTATGAGTATATCTTATTATGAATTCTGAGCATAAATTATGTTAGGGTTTTATCAAGTATTGATTGATTATACATGGATGTCTATTTTAAGCTTACTTCATGAATTGATTTTGTCTATTGAGGTTATGCATGTTTTGAGCTATGAAACTATGAGCTATTATGAATTTTTGTGATGGATTTCAAGGTACCCTATTTGAGGATTTTACTATCATTTTGGTGGGTTGATTTGCATTGATTTTACTCATCTTGTTTTACTCTTGAATTGCATGATTTTGAACAAGTATCATGAACCCATCATGTGTTTGATAAAATGACATAACAAGAATTCTCAAGTTATTGATGATCTATTTCATAGTTTACAAGTCAAGTGACTTCATGATATTAATGACTTTCAAGTATGTGTTGATTTCATGAATGGTATCCATGCTGTTGCAAATAACAAATTGAACCCTATTTCAAGATTTTACCCTCTAGTGAGGCAGTCATGTCAAGTGGAGAGATTAAGCATGATTTTTATTCTGCCCTAATGTTCAAGTTAGGCTTACTAGTAGAGGTCAAACATGTGATAGAGCTACCTATGTCATGTTATCATGTTTCTTACAAGTATTCATGTTAATATTAAACTTATGACTATTTCAAGTATTAAATGGGATTAAACTTAGCACTGATTGAGGCTTAAGATGAGGCTCGACTCAAGGGGTCCTTATATAAAGTCTTTAGTCTCTAAACTATGTGCCACCATAGAATTAATATAATCTCTCTTATGGCTCTCTAGTGGATCCATATAGTTATACCACACTTTTCGAAGGGGTGACATGCCTCGGATTATTCATTGTATGGTTTACCATGGCAAGTAGACTATACCTTGGTGAGGGGGTGATATGCCTTAATCACCTTACAAAGGGGGTATCATGCCTTGGATTCTAAGTAGTAGCTCGCTTGGTCTATATCGGTTAAGTTCTCTTCCCATAGATGTATTATGTAATATGCACGTTGAATGTTTTACAAGCATGTATTATTACAAGCATTGACCATACATGTCATATTGAGATTATAGCTATTGCCTATATGTATTCATTTCGAATATGTTGACTTATATCTTTGTTGCATTGCATTCCGCATACTTAGTACATCCAAACGTACTAATACATACTCTATGCCTACATAATATCACCATGTTGGAACCGGAGCTCCTTTTGATCATCCTCCTCCATGTGGCTAGTTCAGTTCTCGGAGAAAGCTTTGGTGAGTCCTCAATTCTGAGGATAATATCTACTTATTCCATGTTATGTTGGGACTCCATATTATGCTGAATACTTATTATTATGAGACTAAGCCCGGGAAGTTTCTTGGCACCACTCCATTCTAAAGTAGAGGTGTTGTTGGATACTACGTATATATGTTATAGGCTTGACTCTTTTATTCCTTTGTATTATCAAAGACTTCTCTTAGTCCCGCTTCCCTTTTTAATTATGTCACTTTTGGCATTTATTTTGCTTACATGACCAGGTATGTGTGAATGATATGCTAAAGAGCTTGTTTGGTGTCCCTTCGGGTTCCCCATTCGTCGTGTCACGTCTAGACCCTAGGCTTGGGTCGTGATAACTATTCTAAGAGCACGTAATGTCGTGGAATATATCATGATACAATGCACTAATACATATAAATTAGCTTCAAGATCATGAAACTTGAAGGAAATATGTATACTCATATGTATCCATGACAACCAACCCATACTTGAAGTAACACATAAATCAATTCACAAACTTATTACTTGACATTAATAAGATACATAGGCAAAAATACCAATTCATAAAATTCATGTGATTTAGATTTTATTCATATACAATAATAATAAAGGAAGTATGAATTGTTACGACCCAAGCCTAGAGCCTAGACATGACACGACGCATAGAAAACTCGACAGGGCCCCAAGCAAGTCTCTTAACATATCATTACACATCCTTGGTCGCAGAAGCAAGAAAACACAATAAAAGATTGTAAATAGGGATACACGGGGCTAAGGGACAACTTTCATAACATAAACATCAAGAGTCGAGAGAGAGTCAAAGCTCATAGCATAATACATAACATGTCCAACAACACCTATAAAACTTAGATACTTAGTGGGGGCCAAGACAAGTAACTAATCTCACCCTCATAGTCAATACATACATAGGAGAAGATAGTTTTAGTACATAGCATGAGATCATAAACATTGTCCCCAGAATGAAGGACTCACTAACTAGCTTGAGAGACGATCGTACTAGCCACGTGGAGGAGGAGGATGATCAAGCGGGGCTCAGGTTCCTACATGGTAAAATCATGTAGGCATAGAGTATATGTTAGTACGGTTGAATGTACTAAGTATGTAGGATGCAATACAACAATAGATAGGCAACATAGGCAAAATGTGATATCATAGGCAATGGATAACATAGTAACAATACGACACGAATGAAGGATGCTTGAAGTAAGCCATGCTTATATAGAACAAAATACATGTGTAGCAAGTAACTATTAATACAGAATATCCAAGGCCTACCACCTCCTTGGAGAGGCGAATAAGGTACAAACCTCTAAATATGGTTAATGAGGTACAAATCCCTTAATATGGTTACACAGGCCTACTAGCCCCCGTACTAGGAAACCAAGGTACGAACCCCTCGATATGGTTGTTGAGGTACATAACCCCCAATCATTGTAGTATGGGTCTACTACCCCCTGTACTAGGTAACCAAGGTACCAACCCCTCGATATGGCTACCCAGGCCTACAACCCCCCTGAGCTAGGCTTGGTCAACTCACAATACTATGGAAGTTCATCATGAAATTAACATATATACAACATACGTTCGTCATCATAAAGTCATATATCTCATATGCCAAGCATTAGGCCTTCAAAAACTCAAGAATCATAATCCGAACATTTTATCAAACACTTAGTAGGTGTGCAATGCTAGTGTAAAACCATGCAATTAAAGAGTAAAATCATGCAAGAAATCTTGAAGTAAATCATCCCACCAATACTTGGTAATACCATCATACAATATACATCAAAACCCTTCATCAAATCTCAAGTTAGTTCTAAGATTCATAGCTTAGAACATGCTAAAATAGTCACACTTTAACTAAATCCCAATATAGTTCATAGTCAAATTCATAACAATAGATCCATATGTAAAATCAACTTAAAAGCACGTAAATTAAATGAAATGAAAGCTTGAGCACCATGGATGAAATGACCCAATGATTAAAACCCACATACCTTGACTTTGAAGAATAACTTAATGAAGATTGGAGATGGAGAGTTGAAGGTTGAGTGAAATCCTTAGATCCAGATGAGTTTTAGGACTTGAGTTTTAGGGTGAAATAGTTCTCTAAGTGTTTGAAAGAGTATTGGGGAATGTCTTGTATAGTATAAAGGTAAAACATGGCTAAGTATAGGTATTTTTACGCATGGGAGCACTTAGGCCCAAGACCAAAACATCTTGGACCAAGATAGAAAATTGGCAAAATTTTTACACTGTAGCGCGCCCTTGGCGCGTCGCGATAGGGGTGCAGATTGCTATCTGAAAATCGCATTTTGCTATTTCTAAATTTTTGATACGGTTATGTAAAAATTGGAGTGAGACCCATTCCCCACTCTATTTGACCCCCTGATCAAGAATATGAAGTCAGATTTTTGATATCGCGCATGGACTTTGAGATATTTAAAAATTACGATTCCGGGCACTTCAGAGGCACATTTTCGGGCACTTTTTGGGGATGTTTCAATATCTCCCCCTTAGGAACATTTGTCGCCAAATGTCAAAGAGACATACATAGGAAGAGTAATCATAAAGAGATCAGCCCAACAAGAATGTAATACTATGCTTAAAATACCATTTTAAAAATCTCAACATAAATGTCAAAATCGTCATGAACTTGTCAACACAAACATGAGTGTAGGCAAATGACATAGGGGCTAAAACATAATACATGAAATCACATAGAAGACTTATAATTAGTACCTTAGGCTTGAGTAGAATGGAAGATATAAGGATATGATTTTTGCATGTCTGCTTCGGCCTCCCATGTAGCACTTTCAACTTGTTGATTCCTTCAAAGGACCTTAACGGAAGCAACATCCTTTTTCCTCAACCTCTTCCAAGATCTCTACTGGAACCTCTTTATATGTCAAGTTGTCTTCAACTACCTCCATGACATCAAGAGGCACAACAACATTCACTCACACACTTCCTCAACATAGACACATGGCAGACCAGATGAACCAAGTCCTTTTCACTAGGCAATCCCAACTCATTGGCCGCCTTACCAATCCGCCTCATCACTCTATAAGGACCTACGAATCTTAGACTTATTTTACCCTTCTTACCAAAACAAACCATACCCTTCATGGGTGACACCTTCAAATAAACCCAATCACCAACTTTAAACTCAAGCTCCCTTCTTTTCACATCGACACAAGACTTTTGGTGACTTTGGTCTGTTTTCCACCTTTCTCTAATCATCCTTACCTTCTCCATAGCATCCATAACCAGATCTAGACCCAACAAAGCTATTTCTCCAATTTCAAACCACTCAACAGGTGATCTACAACGTCTACCATAGAGGGTCTCAAAAGGAGCCATACTAATGTTAGAATGAAGGCTATTGTTATATGCAAACTCACGAAAGATGATCATCCCAACTACCTCTAAATTCCAATACGCAAGCTCTAAGATGTCCTCAAGAGTTTGGATATTTCTTTCGTCTTGGCCATCCATTTGAGGGTGGAAGGCCGTACTAAGTTTAACTTTGGTACCAAGAACCCTTTGGAAAGACCTCTAAAAATGTGAAGTAAATTGAGCAACACGATCCGATATAATGGATAAGATAACCCCATGCAATCTCACCAACTCATAAATGTATAACTTAGCATAATCTTCAATACCATATGTAGTTTAACCAGTAGAAAGTGAGCCAATTTTGTCATCGGATCAACCACAACCCAAATTGAATCAAAATCTCTTCTAGTCTTAGGCAACCCAACAACAAAATCCATATTAATCCCTTCCCACTTCTAAGTAGGAATTCTATATCTTAGATTAGGCCACCCGACCTTTGATGTTCGACTTTGACTTGTTGGCAACTATGACAACCAGAACAAATTTGACAATATCTTTCATCATACCTCCCCACAAATACACATCCCTCAAATCTCTATACATCTTGGTAGAATCGGGATGAATAGAATATGAAGAACCGTGAGCCTCATCAAGAATCTTTTCTCTCAAGATATCAACACAAGGCACACATAACCTACCTTGGTATCTAAGGACACCATCTCCCCCTTGGTAGAAAATCTCCACCTTGCCCCCTTTCACCAAGGCTTTCAATTCTTACAAGGAGGGATCAAGTTCTCATTTTTCTTTTACCTCCTCAACCAAGGAAGACTTTGAACCATCAACAACCACAATGCTACCATTATCAACCTCTTCCAACCTAACCCTCAATCTAGTGAACCGATGGACCTCCTTAGACACCTTTATGCCCCTACCCTGAATATGAGCTAGGCTACCCATAGGCACCCTATTCAAAGCATCCACCACAACATTATCCTTACTGGAATGATAATGCACACTCATATCATAATCCTTATGAAGTTCTAACCACCTTCTTTGCCTTAAGTTGAGATCTTTTTGAGTGAACACATATTGGAGACTCTAATGTTTGGTAAACACATCAATATGCACTCCATACAAATAATGACGTCAAATTTTCAAAGCAATACCACGACAACCAATTCTAGATTATGAATAGGATAATTATTTTCATACACTTTGAGTTACCTAGAGGCATAGGCTATGACCTTACCATTTTGCATCAAAATACAACCCAAACCAACCCTGAAAGAATCACAATACACAACAAACCCTTTTAGCCCTTTCGATAGAGACAAAATAGGAGTGGACACAAGCTTATCTTTCAAGGTTTGGAAGCTCTTTTGACACTCATCGGTCCACACAAACTTAGCCTTCTTTTGAGTCAATTTAGTCATGGGAGAAGCAATAGAAGAGAACCTATTCACAAATCTCTGGTAGTAACCCGCTAAGCCCAAGAAGATCCTAATGTCTGATGGGGTTAATGGTCTAGGCCAATTTCTAATTACATCTGTCTTTTTAGTATCCCCTTTAATACTGTCCCCCGACACCACATGACCTAGAAAGGCAACCTCCTTCAACCAAAATTCACACTTTTCATACTTAGCATACAACTTTTCTTCCCTCGACCTTTGTAGCACAACTCTCAAATGACCCATATGCTCCTTCTCACCACGAGAATAGATCAAAATATCATCAATGAAAACCACAACAAATGAATAAAGGTAGGGTTTAAAAACCTTATTCATAAGATCCATGAAGATAGCTGGTCCATTGGTCAACTCAAAAGACATCACAACAAACTCATATTGCCTATACCTAGTCCGGGAGACCGCCTTGGGAATATCACACTCCCTTACCTTCACTTTATGATACCCGGACTGAAAATCAATTTTAGAGAAGTGACTAGTCTCTTGCAATTGGTCAAGCAAAACATCAATCCTTGGAAGAGGATACTTATTCTTTATAGTGACCCTATTAAGTTGCCGGAAGTCAATACACATTCTAAGAGACCCATCCTTCTTTTTCACAAACAACACAGGTGGACCTCAAGGTGATTGACTAGGCCTAATAAGACCTTCTCCAACAAATCCATCAATTCTTCTTCAACTCCTTTAACTCCTCCAGAGCCATACGATAAGGGGGGGATAAAAATGGGTTGAGTATCGGGGAGGAGGTTTATACCAAAATCCATTTCTCTTTCGGGAGGAACACTGGGAAGGTCATCAGGAAAGAAATCAAGGAACCCATTTACAACCAAAACCGACTCGAGAGGAATGGCCTTGGACTCCACATCCCTAACCCTCACAAGATTGTAAAGACACCCCTTAGAAATCAACTTATGGGGTTTAATGCAAGAGATGAATCTACCCTTGACCACATCTTAACTCTCCCACTAAATGACGGGTTCATTCGGGCATTGGGATTTGTCTCTATGGGTTCTACAATCGGTAGATGATAGTATGTATGCAACCAATCTATCCCAAGAATAACATCAAAATAGACCATATCCAATTCAACAAGATCATAAGGTAATATTTTATGCAAGATATAAACAGGACAATTTCTATAGACTTTTATAGTAAGAATAGAGGAACCAATAAGAGTAGACACTTAATAAGTCTCACACAACAAGTTGAGCTCAACATGAAACTTTTTGGCAATAAGAGGAGTAACAAAAGAAAGAGTGGCATCCGGGTCAATCAATGCATACACATCAAAATCAAAGACTTTTAACATACCAGTAACAACGTCGGGTGCCTTATCTATCCCTTGCCTCCCATGTAGAGCATAAAATTGATTGTGCCTTGTTGTTGACCACCTCTCCACGAAGGAACCGTAATGGCACCCCGACCTTGAGGACGAACTTCCTTACCCTTGTTGCAATTTTGAGGGCAATCTATTGCCTTATGCCCCATCTCCCCACAACAATAACAAGCCTCAAACTTGGCCACCATGAATCGTACCACACTTCGGACATACATCAATAGGACCCACACCACCATCACCTTGGGCCCTTGGGATGTTATTGGCAAACCTCCTATAGAGAGCATGAGAAAATCCTTGGCCTTGATGAAACTGGCCACCCTTGTGACTTTGGAACTTTCCATCAAAACCGACCCTCTTGGCCTCAATGGTTGAAATCCATATACCCTGACTTTAGAGAAAAACTTGATGAAGATTGGATATGAAAACTTGAAGCTTGAGTAAAATACTTAGATCCGGATAAGTTTTGGGACTTGAGTTTTAGGGGGAAATATTTGTCTAAGTATTTGAAAGAGTATTAGGGAATGTCTCAGTTCATGAATTGCGGATTGCTCTTTGGAAATCACATTTTGTGTTTTTCAAATTTTGATATAGTTGCTTAAGAATTTGGGTTAGACCCATTTCTCACTCAATTTGACCCCCAGATCAAGAATATGAAGTCAGAGTTTTGATATAATGCATAAATTTTGAGATATATAGAAATTACGATTTTAGGCACTTCCGAGGAACATTTTCAGGAACTTTTTGGGGTCGTTTCATGAATTTAAGTAAAATCAAGCAACCCTATCAACTTCATAACTGAAAATTCCATAAGTAAGAAAAAATCACAATTGGTCATGGAATCATGAATATTACTAGCTATTCATGTATAAGAGTAGTAGGATTCACCAATTTAAAAGATAATTTAGGAACTCATATTCATAATCTATAAGTTCATAAATTCCAAGTAAAATAACTTAGCTTATAGTTTCTCATGCATATAGGCAGTAGAAAATCCATCAATTTAAAGTCAATTTTAGGAAACCCATCAAATATCTTTAAAACCCTAACTTCCATAAAATAGTAATTCAATACATAACATCCTTCCCATGAAATTAAACATTATTTAATAATAATATAGGTTAACTAACATCAATAAATTCATAATATAAGCAGTTGGAATCATAATGTGAAAACCATGAAGAATTGCATACTTGAAATTAACAAATAGAGTAGAAAATAATTTGGGTCTCCATGGGTGAAAGGAACCCATGGATGAAACCACATACCTTTAAGCCTAGAATAGATGTTTGAATGAAGTTTAAGCTTGAACTTGTTAATTCTTGAAGGATTCTTCACTTGAACCTTGAGAGAAGACTTGAGAGGATTTTTGAGTATTGGGGGTTCAATGGCTTGATTGAGAGAATGTTGAGTGAATTATTATATTAGCAACACATGGAGTAATGAAAGAGAGAGTGACACCCAGATCCAACAACAACAACAATAACAACATACCTAGTAAAATCCCACAAGTGGGGTCTGGGGAGGGTAGAATGTACGCAGACCTTACCACTACCATAAAAGTAGA
>JAABOM020100300.1:0-26522 GCA_011800125.2 Solanum clarkiae | reverse complement strand
AACAGTCGCGCTATGTTTTTAAACATAGAGGTCAGGCTGCGTACATCCGACCCCCCCTTACCCCGCAATGGGCGGGACCCTTTGAGGCATTGGGGTAATGTTATTGTTGTTGGGTTTTTTTGCCAGTGTTCTTTCCCTAAGGACATTAATTTTTAGTTGAGCTTATACGTTTAGGATGTGTAAGTAGTATTAGTAGCATGTAGTACTGAAATATATGGCATATGTTGGCTTTTATGTGAAAAATGATGCCCACCAATATTTTGCTAGGTAGTCTTCATAGCAACCATGCGATATTGATTGATCGACAGTGCTTGTTCTGATAAATATGGTCTAATTATGATGAAAAACATGATCTGGGAGTCTGTGTTGATAGTGTAATCTTTGCCATGTGTGTGTGAACTTTCTTTTCTTAATTCTTATACTATGCTTCAATTTAGAATTTGTCTTGTTACTCTGTCTTAGATTTAGTTGGTTAGGAGAGAATCTTAGGCCATTAGTGATATTAGTCTACTTAGCTTAAATGACCAACCAAATATGTTGTGTATCCCTTGATCCTAATGTTTAAGCCTTGCATGTACCCTTTTTTGGTAAAAACCTAAGTAACCTAGCCTTGTAGAATGTGAAATACTGAAACTGGCCCTGGTTCTTCTTTGAATGTTATTCACCTAGACTGAGGAAAAAAGCTTAAGTTAAGGGTGGCTACCAAAAAGTGGCCCTGGTTCATAAACTGGATATTGTGCGCCTCGACTCAAACTAAAAGCCTACATTGATGGTGGATAGTGTATGGGTAATCACATTAAATGGAGTGGAAGCTAGTGATACACAAAAAGGGGGGAAATGTGCTATGGGTGTGAGAAAAATGAATAGATGACTAAAGAATGCACTAAAAATAAAAGGAATGTGAAAATAGAAGGCAATAAGCTAAAAATGAGAGTAAGGCACCTAGAAAAATTTGAAATAGGAGAAAGGGAGAATTAGTTGAAAAGGACAGTGTTGGTAGGGCAAAAGTATAGAATAATGCAGTGTCAAGGAGAGTCATTAGTCACTCTGTTCCCAAAACATCATACCAAAGCACCCTGAGTCTACATTACAAGCCAAGAAAGTCCTATGGGTCTTATGGAGGGATGGGGGAGGGAAAAGGCTTGGGCCTACCTATCCCATAACGATCCTAGTCTATGTAATAAAAGGTCATAGTTGTGAGTATAGGGGCAAGCATATGATATTGAGTGTGGTATTTGAATGTCTGTTAAAAGTGTGAGTAATTATGTTTAGTCCCCAAGCATCAAATCTGAAATTACTATCATGAGAGGGATATGTGACTTCTTTCTATGAGGGCACTTGCATTACACTATTAAGTATAGGGTACTTTAGTTATTGTTGCTTCTCTGTGGCTATCTTGCTTGTCATAGTTGCAATGTCATACATCTTGATTTGCGTTGGTTTGTTTGATAACTATCTGATAAGCATTGATGAGTAGTTTGGGTATATATGCTTGATTTGGGAATAATGTGTGCCATTCGATCGAGGTTTGTATGTTATTATACTACTTATGTAGATTGAGTCCTTCTCTTGAGGACAAGAAACAATTTTAAGTTGAGTATGTTGATGTGCTACCAAAATATAACACTTTTGATTCTTAAAATTTTGAATTTTATGTGTTCTCAAAGAGATGTTAGAGGGTTTGATGTGTTTTTACGTTTGATTTGTAGGATTACAGGATTTGGCAAGATTTTGGGCTAACTGTTGCAGTTGCATCATTTTTGGTGATGTACAAAGCATTCTACAGGCCATTCTATAAGCCATGGATCTGTTCGTGGTTGAGATCAAGTGAAGGGTCTATTTTTTGAAGTGGCATTAACGAGTTTTCAGATGACCCATAGAATTTCATACAAGTCGTGGATGAGATTTCGTGCCTTGAGGATCATAATTTGGGATTTTCTGAAAAGTCCTCTGACAGAACCTATATGGAGATAAGTTTGAATATGACCGTACAAAGGTCATATAGAAGTATAGGCCAATTTTGAAGATTGAAGATTACGAAGCCCTAGTACGGGCTGTAGAACTTAGTACGACCCGTAACCCTGCCCATATTGCCTGTTGAATCAAGTTTTCTTATTTTAGTTATTATAAATAGGTTTTGTAGTTTGTTTTCAATCGGGAATGAAGGAGAACAACTAGAAACAAAGAGAGAAGTGCATAGAAATACTTGGAACCCAACTTTGTGATTTTAATCAATACTTTGTGATTTCTTGTTAAGAGTTTAAGATATCTTGTTCTTAAAATTCATCT
Organism: Solanum clarkiae; assembly: GCA_011800125.2. Taxonomy (NCBI): domain Eukaryota; kingdom Viridiplantae; phylum Streptophyta; class Magnoliopsida; order Solanales; family Solanaceae; genus Solanum; species Solanum clarkiae. Next base: position 24,233 of record JAABOM020100300.1, on the reverse strand, counting down.
TTTTAAGTGCTTATTTATTTCATATCATGATTCTTCCATATCCAATGATTATGTATAGCTAAATCCACAATTAGGGTTGTCGGAACCATGAAGAGTTAACAAGATAAAATCAGATAATTGTAATCTTGAAAAGTGTGCATGCATATATTAAATACTTCTCTTTGTTTTGATTGTTTTTTAAAGGTGGTCAACATTATGACTCGCCTAGTTGTTACTGTCTAGACCAAGGTAGTAATGAATGAGAAAAGAGATTAACTAACAGGATTCGATTGATTTCTCCTCGTGTAATCAACCATGGTGAATCAAGGGGAGGTTGTTGATATCACCCAAGCTACACCTCCTTTTGAAGGTTAAAGAGGTCGTCGTCAAGATATACAACCTAACCAAGGTTAGGGTCACAGAGAATGTGGTAGACTCAAAGTAATTTCAAGCAATTCGAGTTAATTAACCTACTTATCTCCCGAAAGGAGGGTTTTATAATTTGTAGGAAATAAACCTAAACTAAAACAAGTGTTGTGAAATCAGTGAGAAGAATAACTAAGGTATTGTGTTCCCCATGATTCTCTAATTTGGTATTACCAAAAAAGCATAATCTTTTTTAATATGTTGCATGCAGAATGATAAATTAAGTTTACCAAACCTTTTGATCAGGCGAGAGGTAAATTTCACTACGTGATTTGATCTTTCCCCGCAGTGTGACATTACTAGCCCTTACCTATTATCCTAGTATAGTTGATTAGATGAGAAGAAATCAATCGAATTCTGTTAATTAATCTCTTTTCCCATTTATTACTACCTTGATCCAGTTAGTAACTACTAGGAGAGTTCTAACATTGGCCACCATTAAAAAGCAATTAAAACAAAGAGAATTAGTCAATACATGCATTCGTACTTTCCAAGAATTATGAATTATCATATTTTACCTTGTTAGTTCTTCATGATTCCCACAACCCTAGTTGTTAATTTAGATATGCATAATCATTGTAGATGCAAAAATTATGATATAAAATAACATAATTTAGAACTTCCAAGGATGATTTTAAAAACAAGAAATGACAAAGTATGAATTAAAATCATAAAATAATGTTCCAAGTGTTTCCAAGCACTTCTCTCAAGGTTTTTGGTTGTTGTTCTTTGCTATCTTGAAAATAACCTAAAAAAATCTATTTATAGTACTTAAAATAGAAATCCAAAACAAAATAGGAAAACTAGATTCAGCAGGCAATACGAGCAGGAGTACGGGTTGTACTAAGTTTTATGGCTCATATGGGCTTCGTGGACTTCATTCTTCAAATATGGACACAACTTCTACGAGACCATTCCATGGGCCGCATTTAGACTTACAACCCTTATAGGGTTTCATCTAATGACTTTTTAGAAACTCTCAAATTCTGATCTTCAGGGTATGGACCCTCATCTATAACTTGTATGTAGTTTTACGGCTCGTCTAATAGTTCATAGATGCAATTTCAAAAAACCAGCCTTTCACTGGATCTCACTTATGAGCCCCACTCTATGGCTCATGGAACCTTCCATGACTCATAAAGTGTGTTTTAGATCAACAAAAATTGCCGCAACTGCACACTTAGCCCAAAATCTTACCAAATCATGTAATCTTGAAAAACAAACATAAAAACACATTAAACCCACTAACATCGCTTTGGGAGCACATCAAATTTCAAGTTTTAAGTATCAAAAGTTTTGTATTTTGATAGCACAACAACACCCTCAACTTAAAATTGTTGTTTATCCTCAAGCGGCAGACTCAATCCACTTAAGTAGTATAACAACACACAGACCTCAATCTAATGGTATACATCATCCCCCAAATCAACCACACATATCCATAATGCTCATCAATGCTTGTTAGATCACTATCAAACGAACCAATGCATATCAATACATGTGACAGTGTAACTATGACGAGTAAGGTAATCATGAATAAGCAACAATCACTGAATTAGCCTAAGATAAATAGTGCAATGCAAGTGCCCTATCAAAAAGAAGTCTCATATCCCACTCATGATAATATTTTCATATTCAATGCTTGGGACTAAATAAAATTACTCACTCTCACAACAAATATTCAAATACCACACTCAATACTATTTGCTTTCCCCTATACTCTCATCTATGAAGTTCGACTACTTCGACTAGGATCAGTATAGGACTTTCTTAGCTTATAACGTAGGCTAGGGGGCTTTGGTATGATGTTTTGAGAACATAGTGACTAACGACCCGCCTTGACATTGCATTAATCTACACATTTGCCCTACCAACATTGTCATTTTTAAACTCATTCTCTCTTTATCCTATTTCAAGCTTTTTTTGGGTGCCTTACTATCATTGTTAGCTCATTTCCGTCTATTTTCACATTATTTTCTTTTTAACTCATTGTTTGGGGCATCTATTCACTTTTTCTTCACCTTAACACATTCTAATCCCTTTTTCCATGTATCACTAACTTCCACCCCATTTTGTGTGATTATCCTTACACCAGCCACCCTCAACTTAAATTATTCACCTGAGTCAAGCTTTTTGCCTCAATAAGTTGCCCAATATTCAAGGAAGGACCAGGGCCAATTTTAGAATTTCACATTTAAGAAGGCTAGGTTACTTAGTTTTTTTACAAAGAAAAGGGTATATACAAGGCTAAAAAATTGGGATCAAGGGGTACATATGAGGCTCAAAATTGGGATCAAGGGATACATTACTCATTTGGTTAGTTATTTAGGCTAAGTGGACTAAGTATGAATAATGGCCTAAGATCCTTTCCTAACCAACTAACCTACAGTCTAAGTCAGAGTAACAGGGCAAGTTCTGAATTGGAACACAATATAAAAATTTTAGCAAAGAAAGCTCACGCACACATGGCACTGATTACAGTATCAATATAGACTATCAAATCACGCTTTCTATCACAATTAAACCTCACTTATTAGAACAAGTACTGTCAAATAATCAACTGTACGGTTGTTATCAAGACTAATTACCAAAATTTTGATGTGTGTCATTTTTCACATAAAAACTAATATACGCCATAGACTTCAGTACTACAAACTACTAATACTACCTACACATCTTAAATATGTCAGTTTAACATAAAGTAAATGTCCTTGGGGAAAGAGAATACAGACAAGAAAATCCCTCGGAATCAAAATTTGGTATAATTATAGGCCATAGTTATTTAGATTTTACTGAGGCCTATAATTACCCACACAACATCGAAAAGAGGTTTCATAATCCTCAATTCACAAAATATGATCGAATCAAAGCATAGGGGCCGAAAAACATACTTGGGCGCCTATGTCTGACCACCCTCAAACTACCAATGGTCTCCTCAGTAGTAGGCACCTATCCTAAAGGTATAGAACCTCTCATACTCTTTATCTCTCATTCCCATCACTCCTTCTCATCCTGAACAGAGGGAAGCCTAGAAAGTTCAAACTGCTGCTCCACTATCATTCTCTACTCTTACCTCACGACATTAGGATCATCAATACGAGGTCATTTTTAATGGAAGGAAATGGTGTCTCATTAGGAGAAAATAATTCTACCACCACATCGATGGGATCGGCATTTGGGAGCACAATCGGTACTGAAACTGCTACTCCTATCTCAAACCGAAGCTGCTCGATCTCCGTTTGAATAGCTGTCAAGTCAACAGGATATGTTGAGCTAAGTATCTGCTCTACTCACCTCTCAAACACATCAAAGCGGCTTTCCACTGGTATTATTCTCTCCTAAATAGTAGCCACAATGTATGTCTGCATAGGTGCCTCAGCCTCTGAGATGACCTGGAGAACCCTAGTCCAAATCTACTATAGTAACTGAGTTAACTAGGACTTAGTGCGAGCCTGCCTCTGTGCCATGCCTGAATGGATGTCGTCGACACATAAACCATGCCAGTGAGAGTTGTCAATACAAGCACGTGGTGTAGTAGTGGTAGTAGTAGGGCCCCTCTTTGTATCGACTTTAGTACGTGGGGGCCCCTCAGTTATGGGTGCAACAGTGGTGGGAGCAGGTGGAGGCTTAGATGATGGAACCACAGCGAACATCTCTGGCATCTAGACTGGAGGGTGTGGTGCTCACCAAAAAGCCACTAAGTTCTCATCAGCATTTATTAGGCTGGCATTCAAATTCCTCTAAACCTCGATCTAGGTGTCCATATGGTGAAGTATCTCCACCCTCGCCGCTATAAAAAGGTGATATATCAAGCACGAGAAGAGGATGGAGGTGCACCTCTTCAGGACCACCTCATGAATTTACTCTACAATTAGGCGGGCCTAGTCTATCTCATAGCCAGCCAACATGTTGGCAAAAATATCATATGATCTGATGTTAAATTATCTACATACATTGCTTGATTCACAATCTTACCACAACACATAAAAATTTGTTGATTAAAATGAGGGATGCCTTCACGATGGGCTCCAACAAAGTAGATACCCACTAAGGGTCTTGGCCCTGCTCAGCAATGTAGTTTGCAACTCATCTCATCTAAGCGGCTCTGTGAGTTGGATCTCTCATCAAGGTTGTGTCCCAAGTTTTCCCTAATCTGTAATCGAACTCGACTGTGGTCTTGGGGGCCTGGTACTCGAAACCAAATAGCGTGTGGCAGAATGTGGCCTTTGAAATATCAACCTATACACCCGTCACCCTTGAATATGTCAGCTGAGGCTAGGTGAAGGGTCTCTTCCTCTTAGGCAGGGAGCCTAGGACTACAGTGACGTAGGATGCAAAGAACTCACAAACCAATGATGAGGAGTACTTCCTCGATAGTGCTACCAGCCACTAGAGTCTATATTGGGCAATGGCATCCTAAAGCCCGAGGACGCTATCTTGTCTTACGGTGATACTTCGAGGCTCCTTCAATATGGAAGAGGCTGGTTGTCCCTACTCATCCTGTCGTACATCAACCATGTAGGTATGCTACATACCTTGCATGGACCATTGGTTATGTAAGGCATTCAGAGGTGAGGGTAATGGTCGGGGTTCTGCTAATGACTCAAACTCTGATTCCTCTCTGAATCCATATTTGAATCTCTCTCTGTATGAAGTCATCTGTATCGAGCTACTATCCTTGTTGCCTCCCTTGCCAGACTGGGGAGGGTGGACATCAATAGCTTGATTTTGGGGCTGCCCTAATTATCTAGTAGCAGCCCATGTTTGTGGTTGCTCGGCATTCGCATTAGGCTGAACACCGAGCTCCTCTAAAGATCCACTAGCTTTGGAGTTGCCCAAATCCTCCGAGGACTTATCTTGTAACCATAGTTGCATTGTCCGTATCTCATTCTTCCTTGCTTTTAGGGTCATGGTACCTGAAATGCACATATTTAACCATCATGATTAGCCCCACAAAATATAGGAATAAAAAATAAGAACATATCAGAACTGGTGATAGGTAAGTCGATAAAGGCTCATTTATGAGTCATAGTGAAAATAATGAGCCATAAAAGGCCCTCGAAGATGGCAGTGTGCAGTGAACTTAGCTATTGGAACAGTATCTACGAGACTAAGTATGACTCATAGAACATTCTATGAGTCATAGACTGGGTCGTAGATGTGGTTCCAGATTTGAATTTCTGGAGACATAGCCCTACGAGATCTGTCTACGAGTTGTAGACTATACTATGGCTCGTAAAGTCCTCATCTGATAGAGTCCTAGAAACTCCATGCCACTGGATCCACACACGAGGGGCAACTATGGCTCATGGAATATTCAATGGGCCATAGAAGATCCTTGTGGTGTAAAATTTCTAGTAACTTGGTTTTCTAAGCCTGTCAAATGGGTCCCGACACAACATCATCAGACCACAATTAATTAAATCAGCACTGAAGCAAGAATTCCATGCACCCACATGATCCCAACAAAATCCCAAATATCCCACATGCAATAATTATACACTAACCCATCAATTCCATTTTATGAGTTCACACCACAAATTGACACCCGTTTGGAAGTTTAAAAATTCTGCCCACATATGTAATCACACATCTTTTTCAAGTGATGATTCCCATGTAACCACAACCACATATGATGACATGATTATCTTATAACAACATTCAAATGTGACATCACCATACACATATTCCAACATTTACATTACTCAACACAACGACAGCAACGCAATCACGGTTAAACACATATCATATACAAAAGGCAACAACTAATTCGAACACACCAAGATTGGAATACCATACCCATCAATAATTGTAACATAATGACATTATTTTGGCAATACAAAGGATTTAGGGTCCAGAACTCACTGAAATTATATCACAAAGATGAAATATTGAAAGAGGAATTCGAGGGGGTGAAAACTTTAGGCTGTCGAAGTGATGTAGGAAAACTTGCCGAAAAATATTAATGGTGGTTAGACGGTGGTCAGAGTGCTAAGGTAGGAGTATGGGTCGGGTGTTTTTGAGAAATATTATAGAGTGAGAAGTAAAATTATTTTAACCCTCTTTTATATGTTGACCAGGTCGGGTGAAAATTGAGCCCAAGCTCTACGAAAACTCGAATGTGGGCCGTAAAATTTTCTATGGTCCATGGAACTTGGTTTCATAGAGTAACAAAGCCCTAATAAGGGACTTAGGCTTCACGGACCCGTCTACAGGCCGTACATAGAAATATGAGTCGTAGAGTGGGTCGTAGAATCTCCCAATACTTGGACAAATTTAGAGAACTTACCTAGGGTCCAAGATCCCTATTCACTACCTGTAATATTATCTATGGGCCGTAAAGTTGTCTTGTGAACTTGAGTTTACATTATTTTCGCTCATTGTAAGTGTTGTAGAGTCAATGTGCGGGTCGTGGTGTGAACCACAGCCCGTAGAACCGGTCGTAGAAGAACTTCTTGTTGCTTATTCATCCTAAGATGGCTGACTTGGTCTTGTACCTGCACAGCCTTCGTGAAACACACTGTTACCCTATATGCCACTAGTCCAAGTCCAAAACTTACAACCGAAATGCTGAAACTAAACTACCTACAAGTCCAAAAGCTAAAAAAAAATAAAACAACTACTAATACATCAAATATCTTGGGTTACCCCCCAAGTAGCACCCGATTTGTTGTCACAGAATGACTTTAATGACCTGGTCTCTCAAAATTAACCAAGTGCCCAAACTTCTATGTTCAAGTCATCTGGCCTCTTCATCAACTGACATATGTTGAAGACAACTTCTTCATCTTTCAATAAAAACCTCAGTTGGCCAAATTTTATTTCCACTAGTACTTGCCCAGTGGATAGGAAAGGCCTTCCTAAGATGATTGGGACTTTAAAATCGACTTTGCAATCAAGGATCACGAAGTTCATGGGGAGTATAAGAATTTATCCACTTTTACAAGGACATCATATAATATCCCTGTAGGCTTCTTGACCGTTCAGTCCGCCATTAACAATCACATGCTCGTAGGAGTAGGGGCTCCCAATCCTAAATTCTTGAAGACCACGAGGGGCATCTGGTATATGCTGGCATCAAGATTACATAATGCCCTTGAAAACTCAACATCTTCGATAGTGCAGGACATGGTAGCTACTACAGGATCTTCTCGTTTTTGCACCAAGGACCTTGTAGCTATCGCAGTATAATGTTGGAGATCTTGGGAGAGTTCTTGGCTCACAGTCTGGTTCTTTGTGACCAAGTCCTTTATGAACTTTGCATACCTAGGCATCTTCTCTAATGTTTCAGTGAGAGAGATGTTGATGGAGAGTTGTTTTAGCATAGAGATGAAATGCTGGAATATTCCCTCTTCCTCCTTCTTTTTGATTCTATGTGGGAAACGAATGGGAGGTCTAGAAATGAGTTTCAACTTCTATGATGTCACTACAGCATCACTCACCCTATCCTTGGCACAAACATGCCGATCTCTATGTCTTTGCTCTCAGCTATCTCCTCACGAACATAATCATCATCAATCGTCATTGGAGGGTCAATGTTCCATTTGCCACCATGAGTAGTCACTACTATACAAGACCCCTTATTATTTGGATTCTGAACTGTATTGTTGGCCAATGCACCCTTTGGGTGCTGGTTCAATTGAGTTGACATCTGACCAAACTGTTGATCCAACTGCTTGATAGCCACAGAATGAGACTTGATTTTCTGATTAATTTTGGAGATGTCAAATGCCATCCCCTTTAATGTCTCACCCTGAGCATCAGACTTCTTCAACATCAAACATCACCTCATCTCTAAAGCTACCAGTAGCCGAATCTCAACTGTGTGGTGGCACATACAGACCATTCATGTAACCATCTCTACATCCCCAACCAGCATCTCTATCCTAGCCCCTGTTCCTGTCATAATAGCCTCCTTAATTATTCTCTCCGAAAGTGCCACCTTATTATAGTAACAACCTTGGGTTTTTGACCTTGGCGCCAATATTATTGACTGGACTCTTGGGCATTGGTTCAGAAACTCGCCATCTGATCAGTGATAAAGCAAGTGTGTTCCTCATAGTAAGTCTCCTCATACATGGGTGCTAGTGAAGGCTGATGAGCTATTACATTCACATGTTCTTGGTTCTTCTTCATCAAGAACTCCACATTCGTACTAATCCACGTAAGCACTTGCATCATATCCTTATATATCATTGCCTATGCCAAATTAGTACCGATAAGGAATGAGCTCTTAGTAATTGACTTATCTCTCGTCCCTCATGTACGATTTCTCTTGACCACTTTCTCTAACCTTTCAACAATCATAAAAAATAGATGATCTAGAAATGAGCCTCCCATGATAATATCAGCAACAACTTGGATATTCTTATCCAGGGCTCGATAAAAGATCTCCACTAAGGCATCATCCACAATTTTGTGGTTAGGGACAGTCCTTAGGCACTTTGTGAACCTCCCCCGTGTCGTGCTGATTGAATCACCAAGAAATTGCTCGAAGTTATTGATCTGATCCTTCAACTTCAACTTCTTTGAACTTGAAAAGAACCTCTCCAAGAATACCTTCTGCAGTTTAACCCAGCTAGTTATCGAACTCTATGGAAGCTTGGATAACCATAATGTTGCATCACATGTTTGAGATAATGGGAAGGCATTGAGCCCCACAATGTCCATAGACAGATTCTGGCTTCCCATCATGCTCTTACAAATGAATACAACATTGTGTAGATGGCTATATGGATCCTCTGATGTTAGGCCTATGAACAACCTGCAATTTTGCAACATTTGAAGTAACCCACTCAAAACAACAAACTTTGTGTCATTCAGTAGTAATAACATAATAACTCCAGTGATATCCGTTGCCATAGGGTAAAGTCAAAATTTATTGTATGACAATGTTAACGTTGTTTTAGCCTATTCTTCTCAGCGTCTTTTGAATCTCAAGGTCAAATAGAGTCAAGGGTATGCCTCCACTTCGAATGTTGTGCATACACTACACCTGCACTCTGAAACAAAAAATTTTTTTAAAAAAAACATAAAATGAGGGAATAAGGATTAATTCATGAATTACTCAAAATTAAACTAGTCTAGTAGTATTCCCGAAAACAGCGCCAGATTCTTGATATCGCCCAAGCTACACCTCCTTTTGGAAGGTTAAAATGTTCATTGTCAAGATATATAACCTAACAAAGGTTAGAGTCAAACCCACATGGAATATGATAGGCTCAAAGTAATTTCTAGCAATTTCAGATAATTAACCTACTTATCTCCCGAAAGGGGGGTTTTGTAATTTGCAAGAAATAAACCTAAACTATATCAAGTGTTATGAAATCAGTGAGAAAATTAACTAGGGTATTGCATTCTCCATGATTCTCTAACTTAGTATTACCATAAAATAGTAATCTTTTCTAGTGTGTTGTATACAGAACGGTGAGTTAAGCTTACCAAACCCTTTGATCAAGGTGAGAAGTAAATTTCACTATGTGATTCGATTCATCCTCGCAGTGTGACATTACTTGTCCTTACCTATTACCCTATTACAACTCCCCTTGATCCAGTTTAGTTGATTAGATGAGAAGAAATTGATTGAATCCTGTTAATTAATCTTTTTTCCCATTTATTACTACTTTGATCCAATTAGTAACAACTAGGTGATTTCTTACATTGGCCACCATTAAAAAGCAATCAAAACAAAGAGAATCAATTAATATATGCATGCACACTTTTCAAGAATTATAAATTATCCGATTTTACCTTGTTAGTTCTACATGATTCCCACAACCCTAGTTGTGGATTTAGCTATGCATAATCATTGTAGATGCAAAAATGAATGATATAGAATAAGGTAATTGAGCACTTACAAGGATTATTTTAATAACAACAAATCCCAATTCTTCACAAAAAATCACAAAGTATGAATTAAAATCACAGAATAATGTTCTAAGTATTTTTAAGCACTTCTCTGAAGGTTATTGGTCGTTCTTCTTCATTCTCTTGAAAATAACCTAAAAGATATATTTATATTAATTAAAATATAAATTCAAAATAAAATAGAAAAACTAGATTCGGCAGGCAATACAGGCCATACTAAGTTTTACGGTCAATAGTGGGTCTTCGTGGACTTCATTCTTCAAATCTAGACACAATTTTTATGAGACCACTATATGGGTCATATTTAGACTTATGACCCATATAGGATTTTGTCTGATGACTTTTAAGAAAATCCCAACTTCTGATCCTCTGGATACAGACTGTCATCTTTGACTCGTATATAATTTTACGGCACTTCTGATAGTTCGTATATGCAACTTTAGAAAGCTATCCCTTCAGTAGATCTCACTTACGAACTCCACTCTGTGGCTCATGTAAAATTCCACAGCCCATAAAGTGTGTCGTCGATTAGAAAAAACTACAGCAAACACACTAACATTGCTTTGACAACATACAAAATTCAACTTTTTAAGTATCAAAGTGTTGTCTTTTGATAGCACATCAGTTGTACTTGGATAATAAGTAAGGGTTAGTAATGTCACACTATAGGGATGGATCAAATCATGTATTGAAATTTATCTCTCGCTTGTATCAAAGGGTTTGGTAAACTTAACATACTATTCTGCATGCTACACACTAGAAAATATTATGACTATCTGGTAATACCAAGGTAGGGAATCATGGGGAACACAATATCCTAGTTACTTTTCTCACTGGTTTCACAACACTTGTTCTAGTTTAGGTTTACTTTCTGCAAACTACAACCCTCCCCCCTTCGGGCGATAAGTAGGTTACTTCACTTGACTTGCTTGAAATACTCTAAGTCTACCATATTCCCTATGGAATTTGGCCCTAAACTTGGTTATGTTATATATCTTCACAACGACCGCTTTAACCTTCAAAAAAGAGGTGTAGCTTGGGCGATATCATTGAGCCCTACCTCTAATATCATTCAATGCTTAGTCATCATCCCACGAGAATACATATACATATACATGCTTGAAATAGTTTTATAAATCATTTCAAATCATACTAGTACATACTTAGGCTAAAAATCCAAATCATACTTCATAACTATGCATACATGGGATTGAATGACAAATCATACTTCATAACTATGCATACTTGGGATTGAAAGCCAAATCATACTTCATAACTATGCATACTTGGGATAGAAAGCCAAATCATACTTCAATTCATAATTACGTACATAGGAATAACTCAATCATACTTGTACATGATGGTGTATACATACACATAATTGCTTAATGCCATATCATAGACATTATGTGATAACATTTCATGTCATTACCATACTTCTCTTAGAATCATAATCATAATCATAATTAGGTGATAACCCACATCATAAATCTCATAAAAAGCCTTATTCATGCATGCTCATGTTATGAGAAATGAGGGAATAGCAGGGGTACTTAAAATTCATACTTAAAATAAGATAATGAGATGAAAAAAAAATTCATAATCCATGAATAAAATCAGCAATTGAATCATACTTGAACTTACACATGCGTAAATTCATAATTAAAAAGGATATTCAAATTTAGATCTCATAAAATCTATGTAAATTAACATAATAAGACTTAATTCATACTTAACAATTGATAATGAGCCATATCATAATTTCATCAATTTGAAGCTAAATCACAAAACCCACTTGTAAATCACACTTAGAAATCATAAAACAGAAGAAATAGATTTTAAGGCTTCATGATTAGAAAGTAATCACGAATGAAACCATATGTACCTTGCTTGAATTAGAGAGATTGAGATGAGATAGACTTGAACTTGAGAGCATGCTTGAGCTTCCAGCTTGAATCTTCAAATTCTAGGCTTGAATGATGTTTTGGGATTTGAATTTTAGAGACAAGTGTTGGAATAAAGATGAAGTGAATGTAAATGACTAAGGAAGGATTTAGCGGTCTAAAGGAGGCATAAAAGTCTTAAAAGACCAAAGAGTGAGGCCAATTTACCAAAATGACCCTACATAAAATAAGCATGAAATACACTAGTGGCCCCTGCATAGGGGCGATAGTAGGCCATGGTGCGCACTACAGATCCTATAGGGCTCCGTAGTGTGTCACTTTGGTAACCAGTGGGAGTTCAAGTGGAGGTTTCGCTCCACAAGACCCTCTACGGACCATGGTGGGCAGCATGATCCACGGAGTGTTCCATGGTGGAACCCTTCACTTGGAAACCCTTAGGTAGCTAAGGAAACATTCCATAAAGGGCCAAGAATCCCTCTATAAGACCCTTCACAATCTATGGAGATTACCACAGGCCGCGGAGGTCTCCTTTATTAGCTCTTTGGTCCAAATTTTATTGAGATAAATTTCAATGCAACACTAAGCCTTCCTGAGGTTCGGGTCCTTACATCATCTCCTACTTGGGAGCATTCGTCTTTGAATGAGCTAGAATTTGGCTTGAAAGGATTGAATTGAATATGAACAACCTAATCATGAAAGTATATCATAAACTTAACATTTTAAAACCATTAATCCATTAATCAATGCAGTGTGTTGGATGGCGAGGACCATTAACAACCTAGAGCTCTGGTACCAAGTTTTTCATGACCCAGGCTTAGGGCCTAGATGTGACATGGAGAATGGTGAACTCGAAGGGGATCGAAACAAGCCTCTTAGCATATCATTACACATCCTTGGTCACGGAAGCCATTAACAACAATAGAGAATAGAATTGAGGGAAAAAAGGCTAAGTGAAGTTTATCATATCATAAAACATCAAAGATTCAAAGAGAGTCAAGCCCAAGTATAATTACATAACTTGTCCAACAACACCTCTAAACATAGAACTTAGTGAGATCCAAGACAAGCAACCGGCCTAACCCTCATAATCAAAACATATAATAAAGGAAAGAGAGTCTTCATACATAGCATAAGATCAAAGACATTATCCCCGAAACTGAGGACTTACCAACTTGCTTTGTAGAGATAGTACTTTTCAAAGGGAGGATGAGGATTTCTGAATCCTACATGGCAATATCATTGAGGCATAAAGTACGTGTTAGTATGTCTGAATGTACTAAGTATGTAGGATGCAATGCAACAAGAGATAGGCAACATAGTCAAAATGCAATATCATAAGCAATGGTTAGCATAATAACAATATGACATGTATGAATGATATTATAAGAAAAACATGCTTATATAGGATATAATGCATGTGAAGGAAGAGACCATCATCATAGACCAAGCAAACTTAGTACTTGGAATCTAAGATAGACCACCTCTTAGAAGTGATTGAGGAATCATCCCCTCAATTGGTCGATGGACGTGACCACCCTCCATCGGAAGTGATTGAGGTATCAACCCCTTAATTGGTTGATTGATTACCACCCCCATCCGAGGCGATTGAGGTATCAACCCCTCAATTGTTTGACGAACATGACCACCCACCACAGAAGTGATTGAGGTATCAACCCCTCAATTGATTGATGTCCTACCAACCCCATCTGAGGTGATTGAGGTATCAACCCATTAATTGGTTATGGTCAACTCACAACACTATAGATACATATCATGAAATTATCACATAAAGACCATCCTTTCATCATCATGAAGTCACTCAACTCATATGCGAAGCATTAGGCCTTCAACAACTCAAGATATATTAACCGGGCATTTTATCAAATACTTGGTGGGTGTGCAATGCTAGTATAAAACCATGCAATTCAAGAGTGAAATCATGATAGTAAACTTGAAGTAAACTAATCCACCAATACTAGGTAATATCATCATAAAATACACATCAAAATCCTTCATCAAATCTCAAGATAGATCCAAGATTCATAGCTCAAAACATGTTCAAATAGTCACACTTTTATAAAACCCTAACATAGTACATAGTCAAATTCATAGTAAGTAAGACCCATAAATAAATCAACTTAGAAGCATGAAATTTATGTAAAAATAAAGCTTGAGAATCATGAGTGAAGAACCCAATGGTTGAAACCCACATACCTTAGCTTTAGAGAATTCCTTGATGAAGATTGAGATGAGAACTTGAAGCGTGAGTGAAATCCTTAAGATTCGGAATGAGATTTGACACTTGAATTTAAAGTGAAATACTTGTCTAAGTGTTTGAGAGAGTATTGGGGAATGTCTTGTATGATATGAAGGTGAAATGTGGCTAAGTATAGGTATTTTCACGTATGGGAAGACTTACGCCCAAGACCCAAAAGTCGTGGACTGAGATAAAGAAAAAACTAGCATGAAATAACACTGGTCCATGTCTACTCCGCGATGCAAACCCAACGCATAGGACAAATTTATAAAGCTCCGCAATAAGTCTGCATCGCGAAACTGTCGCAGACAGCTACTGGAATTCGAAAATTTGTGAAAATCAACTTTTGCTACGGGTCTTCTAAAACTCGGGTTTCTCACTCAATTTTGCCCCCTAAATAAGAATATGAAGTCATATTTTTAATATCACGCATGAATTTTGAGATATATGGAAATTACAAATTCGGGCACTTCAAGGGAACATTTTCGGGAACTTTCTAGGGTTTTTTCATAGTGCATGATTTGATGGTGTTTTGAGGAATGGGAGTCACATCTGTGTGCCCAAGGTAGGCGATTTGGCTAGATTGATACTTGAGAAGGCTCATTGTGTTAGATATTCCATTCATCCAGGGGCAGCGAAGATGTACCATGATCTGAGTTAGCATTATTGGTGGACTGGTATGAAAAGAGATGTTTCAGAGTTTGTATCCAAGTGATTGACATGTTAGCAGGTCAAGTGTAAGCACTTGAGGCCAGATATGGAGCTTCAGCAGATGCCCATTCTCGAGTGAAAGTGAGAGTCTATTGCCATGCACTTTGTTGTTGGCTTTCCTTCAATTGGCAGGGGTTTTGACTCTATTTGGATAGTGGTGGATTATTTGACCAAGTTCGCCCACTTCATTCTGGTCAAGTTGAAGTATTCAACTGATAGACTAGCCTAGCTTTATATCAGTTAGACTGTGAGACTTCACGGGGTCCCGATGTCTAATGTATTGGATCAATTATCATTGTTTATTTACCATTTTTGTAGGTCTTTACATCATGGTTTAGGTACTCGTTTGGATTTGAGTACAACTTTTCACCCCCGGCCTGATGGCTAGTTTGAGATGACCATTCAGGTATTAGAAGATATGCTCTAAGCCTGTGTTATTGATTCTGAGGCTAGATGGGACCAGTATTTGGCCTTAGCAAAGTTAGCGTACAACAATAGTTATTATTCCAGCATCTAGATAGCTCCTTTTGAGGCCTTGTACGGTCTAACATGCAGATCATCCATAGGTTGGTTTGGCATAGAAGTGGTGGTGAGTATAGATGTTGATATGTTGACAGCCCAGAGTCACTAAAAGAGCTATGTTGATACACGGGTTTGACCATTGGAGTTCATGGTTTGTGATATGGTTTAGTTGAAGGTCTCACCTTTAAAGGATGTTATGAGATTCGAGAAGAAAGACAAGCTCATTCTGAGGTTTATCAATTCTTTCGAGACTCTTGATAGAGTAGGAGAGGTTTCTTATAGACTTGTCTTCAGTCCATCTTGTGTTCCATATTTTTATGTTGTGTCGTTATATTCCAGACGAGTCTCATATGATTTATATGGATTCAGTTGAGTTGACCCCTTATTTGACTTATAAGATGCATCCAATAGCCATTTTGGATAGGCAGGTGAGGAGGTTGAGGATTTGGAGTTAAAACAAGTATTTTAGGACCAAAGTTGCATTTTCAATTCATTTTGGATCATAGGTTTGATTTTGGTCAATATTCGAGGTTCGGGAGCTCATATCAGAATTCTGTCAGTTCCAGTGGCTCCTGGTGATAAAAATAATGCTAGAAATGCCTTCATCTTATGTTTAAAAGATTGAGTGAATATTTTGAGTTTTTATATCTGAAAATAGATTAAATGATCTTTTTGGGTTCAGGGCCACGGAGGTTCTGTATTTGAATTATGATGATTTCATTGAGTCTGAATCACTATTTCTAGTAGGGTTCTATTTTGATTGTGTTCACGGGGTCTTGAACAAATTCTCGAGGGTCCAACTCTTGTTTTTGTTTGAGTTGTGTTGCTGGTGCATTGTTATTTCTAGTGCATCTAGCACCAGTGCTCGGTGTTCGCGTCTCATTGACCATGTTCACAGAGATCCAGCAGTAGACCTCCATGTTTGTAGGGTAACTGTTGCGTTTGCGGTGGGTTAATCCCTCTCTGATTTCCACGACCGTGGAGCACTATTGATGTCTGAACAGTGTCTTTCTCTAAAAACGTGATTGAAACTCTTTTCACCATTTTTGTGATTTCAAGCTTCATTCTAAGAGAGGATTTTCAAAGTTTTGAATGCAAATTGATTGGGTAACTATTTTCTGACATATTTCAACTATTTTCATTGATTAATTTGTGTTTTAACTTCTAAATTTGGGGATTTAATGGTGGAATTTGTGGATTTTTGAAATTAAATTTTCTAAAATTAAATCATTGATTTCTCCCTCATCTTAGCTTTGTTTTTTAAATAATTTTCACCGTTGAATTCCTTGTTACGTGTAGAATGTTTCCCTATATAATTTTTTATCTATGTTTTATGGTATGCGATTTTTGATTATTTTATCCTTTCTCTCCAAATTAATTAATTTTTGTGTCATTAGATTTGTTATGTGATTGTGAAGTCATGTTTGAATAGATTGTGGTGATATGGAGTACCGTAGAAGGGGGAAAGAGGCGATTTCGACTTTGGGACTTTATTTAAGATAAGTGGACTTCTAAGCTTGTTAAGTATGAATGAACCTTGTATGCTCCTATGTATGTGAAATTAAGTATTCGGGGTAGAAATATATCATTGTAGGCTTGGTCATTACTTCTTGCATTGATTTTGTGTTATGATGATACTTATGAGTTGATTTTAGAATTGAATTTTTTACATTTAATCATTGATTTCTCCCTCATCTTAGCGTTATTTTTTAAATCATTTTCACCGTTGAATTCCTTGTTACGTGTAGAATATTTTCCTACATAATTTTTTTGTTTCTGACTACATTACAATATGAGATTTTTAACCTTTTTACCCTTTCTCTCCAAATTAGTTTATTTTTATGTCATTAGATTTGTTATGTGATTGTGATGCAATATTTCAATAAATTGTGGTAATTTGGAGTACCGTAGTAAGGGAAAGAGGTGATTTTGACTTAATTTGAGACTTTATTTGAGACAATAGACTTCTAAGCTTTTATTAAGTATGGATGAACCTTGTATAATGTAAAATTGAGTATTTGGTGGCTGAAATATATCATTGTGCACTACTTCCTGCATTAATTATTTGTGTTATGATGATATTTATGAGTTGATGCTCCATTCGTGATGAGAAGCCAAAGAGAAATGATTCTGACTAGTTTTGTGATGATATATGGTATATTGAGACATTGATGATATTGAAACACTGATGATATTGAGACACTGATGATATTGAGACATTGATAATATTGAGATCATTTTGATGTTGATATTATGATATAATTGTGATCATGCACCTTGCATCTATTATTATTTGTGCATTGATACTTGTGATGCTTATGACCTAGATATGAGTAAGGAAACAAGTGGATTGGCAGCTTATGTCTTTATCGGTCGAGCTAAGGTAATATGCAAGGGTCCGAGGTCATTTTCATATGGTCTGAGGTTATTTCTAGACAAGTGAATGAGTCGAGGACATTGCCGACCATGATCACAGATACATGGTCCATGTGTGGTCCCCATGGGTTCCTTCTGAGGCAGTCATCCCATCAACGAATATGTATTCTAGGACAGACATGCATCATAATTATTTGACATTGCATCAAATTATGTACATCTCGCGACATCCATTCCATTTCATATTATATGTGTTGGGTAAAGTTGTATATTATTTATGAGTTATGTACTTTTTATATTTCTGATCTTGAGTAAGAGTTGGAACTTTATTATGACTTGTATATTGTGTTGCTATGTCAGATGATGGATATATCTATTTTATTGTGATCCATATTTGTATATATATTATCCTGAGACTTTTCTAAATGCAGGGTTGTAGTTCAATGAATTGTGGTTGGGATTTAAAGAGTTACTTGTATTCTTCGTTGTTTTACTTTAGATTAGTTCCTTTTGCTAAGTACCCTGTTGTTTGGTATGCACCACTTGCTACTTTTTTGTAGGCTATGAGCCGGGTCCATCTTGCTAGACTTCCTTCTTATTGGATCGAGCTTCCGAATTTCTTGCTAGGTAGATTCTTATGTCTTCAGCAAGCCTTGTGGACTCAAGTTCTATGTTTTGGTTCTATTTGAGGACTAGACATTATGCCTTGTATTTAATTTGAGTATTTTATATGTAGAGGCTTGTACATTAGACACCAGTCCTTGGGATAGTTGTAGTTTATTTCCTTCTGCTTATCTATATTGTTAGACTGTTATCTTCCGCTTTTGTTGCTATTGTTAAGTTTTTTGGATATTGGGCTAACCCACCTTGGTGGGTTAGGTGAGTGCCATCACACCTAGATTTCAATTCATGATATTTTTAATGTGGAAAATAAGAGAAGATACAATCAATTTCATTAGCTACCTACTTAATGCAAGAGACAGTTAAACATGGATAAAGTGCAGTTGGGCTTTTTAAGCATCAAAAACAGGAAAATGGAGGACAAGATCTAGAATAACTTCATATTTATATAAATGATTAAACATGAAAGTGAGACAACATAGCAGCATAGCACAAAGATTTAGAGACTTATATTTACACATTGTTTGATCCACCATTTGGGCTAAATGGCTATGAGCGCCAAGCCATTTAGACTACACTAAGACAAATTTAAAAAAGGAATTTTCGACAAAAATAGAGGCTTATTCAGTCATATCGAGAGATAAAAGTGCACCATCAAGACTCAGATGAGGAAGGAGGGAGCTTAAGACCATCTGGATCTTCTCCGTTACAGCTCCCACGGGTAAGGTCAATAGAGGAATCACTATATTTGTTAGCAGGAGGAGAATAGTTTCAAAGGATTAGCGTATACCAATGAAGAAGGAGACATCATTACCTCTATAATATGAGATATGTATGATCACAGATCTATCATCTGAAAAGTGGAACAGTGCTGAGGATGATGAAGAAAATCAGGACAAGAATGCAAGGAGAAGAAAGGACATACTCTTGTTTAGTTATTGATAGATTGAAAGTGGCACATCGGAGGGAGAGCAAAAACCACTCCAAAGAAAAAGGATGAAAAACAATGTGCTCAAGAAGTTAGAGAACATTGAAGAGTGTTTTGAAAACTATAGCGAAAGTGAAAGTGAAGGGTCTAAAAGGGAGTATGTATAAATATTATTACATTAGGATAGTGGGCTGGTTTTTTAACAAGTTAGAGTTGGGATTTATTTTAAAGACCTTATCATTTTTTAATTGTTATTCATGGACTATTAATTTTTAATAAAAAAAGTCTTGTACTCAAATTTAATTAAAAAGGAGCTTTCTCATTGAGACAAAAAAGTAATTTTGATATGAGTATAGACTTGTTGTAGCTATAAATTATAAGTGAAAGATACACTTATATGATGACTATAATTTATACAGTCTAATATATAATTTCAATAAAACCGTCCATCCACTTAAAGATATCCTTGCAGTAGAATGCTTTCGCCTAAGGTCCTCGATATTAAATTTTTTAGCCTTTAATTTTGCGAGATATACTTAATTTTTTTACTACTTGTACCTAAAATTGGTAATACTTGTATAGTTACCTTCTAAAATAATTTTTTTTCAAAACTCTCTTCCAGTATTTTCTCAAATTATGCAAAGCTTCCCCTCTAGTATAGCATTACACTACATAGTCCTTGATGCTTGAAATGTTCAAGGAAAGTTGCTAGATTCTTCCTATTCATAAATACTCTCTCTATCCCTCTTTGACTTTCTTTAAGCTCTGTGGTGATCTTTTTCTCGCTGAAGATCATAGTTATAAATTTAGTGTCAATTATAACAACATGGAGTTGTAGTAACCTATACTCCTTGCTAATGCTATTTGAAGAGGTTGTTTGGCTCATGGTTCTTTAGATTAAAGAGTCGGATGCTTTGTTAACAGCAAGAAGGAAGAAACAACAATTGCAACAAATGAAATCATATGAACAATAGGACTCCCTGAAGTAATATATCAAAAAGAACAAATAGCGAATGAAGCAAAGCCTATAGCTTTTAGTCCAAATGTGTCTTCACTTAACCTTTTTGTTGATTCACCTACATTCAACGTTTTACCAAGACCTAATAAATAAGCATTTTTTATCAATCAGATCATTACTCCATGTTTAAATATCTTCAGCTTAAAGCATCATTTCTACAAAAATTAATGTTGTTTTTAGGAACAAATGTAACATCCACGAAATTATCAAAATATACCTAGAATGAAATCATGTGCATAACGCATTTTCTCAAGCTCCAATGAAAAATTCGAGACCGAATTTGCAATCAGCCCGAAAAATTAAGTGAAAAATGGTCTCGGCCCGATTTTAGAGCAATCAAGTCAGAAAATAATTTTTGCTAATTAATTCTGAAACCTAGCATGCGGACTTACACTTGTTGGCTTTTCATTTTTTTCGATGTGAACTGGAAAGAAGAAATTTTATGAAAATACACATGTCTGCGCCCCTGGAGCAATGAGGACATGGTCTTGTGGATGGAAATTATTTTTTTTTCTACGGGAAGGGCCTTTTTGTGATTTCCCAATCTATCCTAAGTCCGAAAAATGTGTCAATTAAGGGTTTTAAAATTTATTTTTCTTCAAATTCTAAGAGAAGAAACTTAAGGGAGAAAGCTTGAAGCCTTGAGTTAGGGATCGAATTCTTGCAACAAACTTGCGCTATTCTTTATACTAGGTATGTAAGGCTACCCAAAGCATGAGATTATTTTCTCATGTGCCCCCTTGATTGTAGAAAGTTGATAGTTGAAGTTGATGGGTTCTATCTGCAAAGTTCTTGTATGCTTTACTGAAAACTATTTTTATATTACATATATTTTCTTGAATTGATGATCATCATAACTTGGATTATTTGTTTATGAATTATTTGAATGATGATATAAACCCTATATGATTACTTTGTAAAAGAATTACAAGAATGAACTTAGGGGTTGATGTCTAGAACCTTGGCCATATAGGTTTGCTTGCTTGTTGTGGTCTGGGTCCTGAGTTAGATGTGTTCATGATTGATGGTAATGAGATTGATATCATTAGAGTCTTAAGGAGGGAGAATTTGATCTTAAAAGAATGTTCCTAATTCCTTGAGCTGATAGATGATGAGATGAGTCGATGTTCCTTGTCCAAAAGAGACTAAGTAATGAAAAATCTTGATTGTTTGATAGTGTATGAACATGTTGAATCCTGGGAGGAGTATTGAGCACCAAAATGAGTAAAAGAGAGAGTCTCAGTGGCACTCGTTAACTATGTGGCCAGCGTAGGAGAGGATTGGACCGTGAAAAATGGATGTTTCCTCAGTCCCAAAAGAGGACTTGATAGATTTATGGATCAACTAATAGACATATCCTCTACCCTAGCAAGGTATTGGAAGGATGTGGCAACAACATCGCTTTCATTATATCATAAACGGCTCATAGGTGATGGTTGTCGGATAGAGAAACTCCCAGATAGGTTTCATCTTGATAGTACTCTGATGTTGATGTAATGGTATGAGTCTTGATCGATGCTGATGTGATTGTGCTATCCTACTCCTTATCCTGAGCTGAGATGAATACTTGATGAGTTGATGTCATTCCATTTTATTGTGCTTATACTTTTTATTTTTAGTCCTTTTACATACCGATCATTCCACGTACTAATGTCATTTAGAGCGGCATCATTTCATGATGCAGATTCAGTAGATAGGGGACTTTAGCAGAATTTTCGTTAAGGTTCAGAGACTTGGTGAGTCCTCCCCTGCATTCGGAGGATGTCTTTTATTTCATTTTCTTAAGTTTCGAGTTATTCTGAATTTGTGGTAGCCATAGCTTGTCATGGTACCTTCCTAGACTTACATAGATAGAGGCTGCATAGACATAGAGGGATGATGGATTGACAAGGGGGTCTTTTCCTCTTTCTAGTTTGAGTTTTCATAATTCTATCTTATGGTGTAGATAGTGATGATTAGTCTTGTGGCTTATGGCCCTTATTCTAGATGTAGATGTGATAGGATAGAGTTACCTACTATTATATATGTTCTGTTGATGTCTTTCACTGATCTATTGATTCAATAAATGAAATGAGGCCAGGTGGTTCGCTTGGGGACTAGCAATAATCTCTGAGTGCCAGTTACGTAGGGTACTCTCCTGGGGTATGACAATAAAATTATTTCTTACAGGACATATGATAAAGCCTAAGTTTCTTTGATAGATATATGTGCAATGCTACATGTGATATCAAGGATTCTAGTAAATTTTTTTCATATGTAATAAAGTAGGAATAACTTTTCACTTCAAAGACCTTTAACCTTATCAAATAAATAACTAGATATGCAACCTTTTCATATAGTTTAGAGATTTCTCTTATATTGGATGACATAAATTTTATCTTCAACTCTTAAATGACTCAGAACTCTTTTGAATATATTATAACTTACAAACTACAGTCTATACATCATGAAATGATTTGATGTAAAGAAGATGTAAGATACTAAATATACAATCACATAATCAATTTGAACTAAAATTTAAAACCTTGAGAAGTCTCAACTTACTAATCTGAGAGAAGGAATTCCAGTATAAATCATTGGTTATTTTCAGTGACCTCAAACGTTGATGAAAGGGCTTCCATGTTTTACAAATCAACAAGCAAATTATGAAAGCTTATTATTGAAACTAAAGCTCATCCTATTTCCCCTTCAATCAGAAGACTGAAATTCGCTCTGATTCTACTTTACCATTAGCATAAATATTTACCATTAGCATAAATATATATATTTTTTTTTTTTTGTATTCTTCTCCAAACAAAAAATGGAGCACTATATCATAATACTATAGAGATGATAATAGGATAGTAGGGATGTGGGGTC
Source organism: Solanum clarkiae (assembly GCA_011800125.2). Taxonomy (NCBI): domain Eukaryota; kingdom Viridiplantae; phylum Streptophyta; class Magnoliopsida; order Solanales; family Solanaceae; genus Solanum; species Solanum clarkiae. The sequence continues at coordinate 765 of JAABOM020100300.1, read as the reverse complement.
ATATGGATTGTAGGCTGTGGGAAGGGTTAATTAAAATTATATGGGCCAAAGTGATTCTGAGGCAGGTAAAAGTTATTCTTTAAAAAATTAATGTTGGATAGGATAGATTACAGATTTACATGAACTTCTAATGTGATACTTTGTCATCATTTTCAGAGATCTTCCTATTGGTCATTTAGATTGGTTTTGTTACCGTTTCTATTTTTTGAAAGAAAGAAGTAATCTACTGAAACTCACGTAATTTTTAATTGATCTGAAATGGAGAATTGAAAATTTTAGAGAACTTAGTACACATTTCATTGATAATGCAGAATGCAAGCAATAAAAAACTTGCAACAACAACAACAACATATCCAGTGAAATCCCACAAGTGGGGTATGGGGAGGGTAGAATGTACGCAGACCTTACCACTACCTCATAGAAGTAGAGAGACTGTTTCTTGGGGACCCTCGTCTCAAAACCCATAAGCAGAAAGAACTAGATATGACAAAAAGAAAGGGAAGGGGAAAGGAACAGAGAGAGCGACTAATAATGAATAGCACATGGCAATATGTAAATATGATAAAACTAGCACATAAGATGACAGATAGTGAGAACACACGTCCTCCACCTAACCTTACTATACCCCAAGACCATGCATCAACCTAACCCTACCAATCACCCTGCTACCCTAATTCGCGACCTCCATTTCTTCCTATCTAAGGTCATGTCCTCAGTGAGATCAAGTTCCGCCATATCATGTCTAATCACCTCCCCCCAGTACTT
>JAABOM020100290.1:0-26529 GCA_011800125.2 Solanum clarkiae | reverse complement strand
AATTAAGGAATCCTTATAATTAAGGAATCCCTATAATTAAGGAATCCCTATAATTAAGGAATCCCTATAATTAAGGATTCTAACACATACCATATTGTTATTATGCTATCTATTGGATATTATTATTCATTTTAATTATGATGCCTACCTCTTGTTGTATTGCATCCCACACATTTAGTACATTCAAATGTACTTACGTAAACTATATGCTGACATGATGTTACAATGTAGGAACAGGAGCTGTATTTGGTGATCATCCTCCTCCACGTCTAGTGGCATCCATTCAAGCTAGTTGGTGAGTCCTCATGTGTAAGGGTAATATCTATGTTCTTAAGCTATGTATTAAAAACTATCCTTCTTTTTGGTATACTCTTACTATGAGGGTGAGCCAAGTTGCTTGTCTTGGTCCATGTTAAGTTTTATGTTAAAGGTGTTGTTGGGTAAGTTATGTATTATGCTTGATCTTTGAATTACTTATGATATTCAAACTATTTAAAAATGAGTCTCTCCCATAGTCACAATTCCCCTTATTTATGTTTCTTTCGTTGTTTTATATTGCCTCCGCGACCAAGGATGCATAATGATAGGCTACAAGGCTTGTTTGGGATTCCTTCGGGTTCTCCATTCGCCGGTCACATGTAGGCCCTAGGCTTGGGTCGTGACAGATGGCCCATGCTTGAGGGGTATAATGCTTGTTATGGTTGTGGGGAGATGGGTTATGTGGTAATGGATTGCCCTCATAAACGCAATAAGATTAAAAGGGGTGATGATGGGGTGACTCGTCTTAGATGCCCAAAATGTAGTAGGAATCATAGTGGCTCATGTTGGAGGAACACAGGTGCATGTTTTGGTTGTGGTGAGATGGGCCACAAAATTCTAGATTGTCCATATTCTAACAACAATGTTAAAGATGGTCGACCACAAGGACAAGGTGATCATGTTGATCAAGAGGCTCAACGTGGCCAAGGTGGTACCCCACGGCACACTAAATTTTATGCTCTTCAAGAGAGGCAAGGAGGGGCTGAGGTGCCCAATGTTGTTTTCGGTAGTTGAAATTTTCCTTGTCTTTGATGTGTATGCATTGATGGGCTCGGGCACCACAATCTCTTTCATTATTCCTTCTTGTTAATAGTGGGCTTCAAGTGTGCCTCGAGTTGTTGTGTAAACGTTTGGAGTCTACTCTTTTGTTGAGTCTATTGTTGTTACAAAGTTCATAGGTATTGTTTTCTGTCCACATTGCATTAGGTTTTGCCTTGTGACTTATTGGGTTTAATGTGGTAGATTTTGTTTCCATATTTGGGGATGGATTAGTTTCATAGATGTTGTGTCTCCTTTGTTTGTAGGGACCATAGAGTTAGATTCCAATTGCCTAATAAACTTGTCCTTGAGTGGGGGTTTGCAATGTGGTTGTGAGGGGGTAGTATATTTCTTGTCTTAAGGTACATTTGATCTCTAAGGGTTGCATTTATCATCTTGTAAGAGCTATGGATGTTGAATCTAAGTTATTTCTATTGAGTTTTTTTCGGTGGTCAATGAGTTAGTGAATGTCCTTTTTGATATTTTGAATTTGGGGTGCTGTCTTTTGGTCTGACTTATGCACTGGCTATGTCTATAAGTCTCATGAATAGGGTGTTTAGTCCCAACGTTGTTATGTTTGTGATGGTCTCTAGTGATGAAGTATTGATTTACTTAGAGCTAGCAAACCATTTGGGGGTAGTGTTGCAAATCTTGGGGAAGGAGAAGTTGTATGCTAGGTATGAGAAGTGTGAATATTGGTTGAAGGAGTTTATCTTTCTACGTCATATGGTGTATGGGGATGATATTAAGGTGGATCCTAAAAAGATGGATATGATTAGAAATTGGCCTAGACCATTGACCCCGTCGGACATTAGAAGTTTCTTGGGTTAAGCGGGTTACTACCTGAGGTTTGTAAATGAGTTCTCTTCTATTGCTTTTCCATGACTAAATTGACCCAAAAGAAGGTTGAGTTTGTATGGACCGATGAGTGTGACAAGAGTTTTCAAACCTTGAAAGATGTCTCTACCGGAAGGGTTGGAAGGATTAGTTGTGTATTGTGAAGCCTTTCGGATTGATTTGGGTTGGGTGTTGATGCAAAATGGTAATGTGATAGCCTATGCTTTTAGAAAATTTGAGATGCATGAGAAGGATTATCCTATCGATGAGCTTGTGTTAGCCGTCGTGGTATTTACTTCAAAAATTTGACGTCATTATTTGTATGGGGGCATGTTGATGTGTTTACTGATTACAAGAGCCTCCAATATATGTTCACCCAAAGGATCTTAGCTTGAGACAAAGAAGGTGGTTAGAACTTCTTAAGGAAATGATATTAATGAGCATTATCATCCCGGTAAGACTAATGTTATGGTCGGTACTTTAGGTAGCGTATTTATGGATAGGCTAGTTCATATTGATGGTGGGGGTAGAGAGGTGGATAAGGAGGTCCACCGGTTGGCTAGATTGAGGGTTAGTTTGGAAGAGGTTGACTATGGTAGTATTGTGGTTGTTGGTGGTTCAAACGTTTTCCTTAGTTGATAAGGTAGAAGCAAAGCAAAATCTTGATTCCTCCTTGTTAGAATTGAAGGCTTTGGTGAACGTTGGCAAGGTACAAGTTTTCTCCCAAGGGGGAGATGGTTCCCTTAAGTACTAAGGTAAGTTGTGTGTGCCTAGTGTTGATGACTTGAGGAGGTTGATTCTCGATGAGGCTCATAATTCTTCTTATTCTATTCATCCCATGCAGATTTAAGGAATGAGTTTTTGTGGGGAGGTATGAAGAAAGATATTGCTAAGTTTGTGATCGGTTGGGTGGTGTGAAGTGGGAGAGATGGCTTTGTTGGATCCATATTTGGTGATGGGAACCTTAGAGAAAGTGAGGTAGATTATAAAAAGGTTGAAAACAGCCCAAAGTCATCAAAAGTCCTACACCGATGTGCAGAGAAGGGATCTTCAATTTAAGGTTAGCGATTGGGTCTATTTTAAGGTTTCAACCATGAAGGGTGTAGATCATTTTTGTAAGAAAGGAATTTAGTTTATGGTTTGTGGGTCCTTATAGAGTGTTGAGGAGGATTGGTAAGGCTGCACATGAATTGGAATTGCCTATGCATATGGATATGGTTCATCCGGTTCTTCATGCGTCTAGGTTGAGGAGATGTGTTTGTAATTCAAGTGTTATACAACTCTTTGAGGTTGTGGACGTTGGGAAGATGAGTTGACTTATGAGAAGGCCCAGTAGAGAAGTGAGTGGATATGAGTAAATCTTGATTTGTAAGGGTGTAGTGTTCGTCAAGGCCCTTTGGAAGAATCATCAAATTGAAAGTGTCATTCGGGGAGCCGGAGCAAGCACGGGAAAGTAATATCCTTACCTCTGTCATTTTATTCAATCTTATGATAACAAATCAAGTCATTTCTATGATTTCAAGTCCTAAGTTTCAGGCCATAGTTCATTTTGCATTCATTCATGATCACGGTAACAAGTTTATAGTGATTTTTGACATTCATCTTGAAATTTTTCGAAAATGAAGTTTAAGTGCATTTGTTAAGTTCATGTTGGGCTGGAACCTTTGTAATTTCTTCTCTTACCCATGTTTCATCGACATTCTAGGAGGAATGTTCCCAAGCGGACACTAGCCTAGGAAGGCCCCATAATCATAATTCCCTTATATCCCAAATCAGGGATATTTAATACACCCCTCCATGTAGTTGGAAAAGATCCTATGATGCAATTTTTTTTGAATATCTTAAAATTCATGCAGAATTTTGCAAATTTGACTACATATTCTTGTTCAAAGGGAAAAATTACATGGGTGAACGAGTGCCTACAAGGTATACTTCATCTGTGTCAAAAAAATAATTTTTTGGTCAAACTTCGCAAAAACAGTAGCTGTCCGCGACACGTCTGCGATGCGAACCAGTTCAAAAAATTTTGAAAATTTCTCTTTTTACTTCCGGGCAATTGGGTAATAACCCAATACCTATGTACACAAAAATCCCTCATTGTTCAGACATTTTGAGCCCTAAACACTAACCAAAAACCACTCAAATTCCTTTCTAATCTTTATCATATTCTCCATCCATTCTCAAGATCTTCAAGAAGTTTTTTTGGAGTTCAAGAAAACCAAGTCAAGCTCTAACTCCCCCTCAAGTTCTTCTTCAATAAAATCCAAGATTATGATATGTGGGTTTCATCCATGGGTACCATTCACCCATGGAGTCCAACTTTTCCTTTTAATGAAAATTACATATTTTCAAGTTGTATTACTTATGGGTATTGATTATTTTGTATTTTGGTTACAATTTCTGTTGGAATTTGATGAAATGTTGATTGCAAACACTTGTTTATTTATTTTAAGCTTGTACTATGAGATGGTTTGTCTATTGTGACGATGCATGTTTTGAGCTATGAAACTATGACCTATGATGAGATTTGATGGGGGATTTTAATGTATTTGGCAAGATGGTATTACCATGTTTGGTGGGTTAATTTTCTTCAAGTTTTCTTGCATGATTTCACTCTTGTATTGCATGGTTTTACACTAGCATTGCACAACCACCAAGTGTTTGAAAAAATGTACAGTTAAATGTATCTTGAGTTATTAAAGGTCTAGTGCTTGGCATATGAGTTAAGTGACTTTATGATGATGGAAGGGTGATAAGAATGTGTTGACGTCATGAGCAGTGTCTATTATGTTGATGTTATGAGAAGTTTCTATTGGGTTGATGTCATAAGAAGTGTCTATTGTGTTGATATCATGAAAAATGTCTATTGTATTGATGTCATGAGAAGTGTTTATTGTGCTGTGATTTGACCATAGCTAATTGAGGGGTGATGCCTCAATCACCTAGATGGGGGTGGTAAGCCATTAACCACTTGAGGGATTGGTACCTCAATCATCTCGGATGGGGGCGGTATGCCATCAACCAATTAAGGGGTTAGTACCTCAATCATCTTGGATGGGGGCGGTATGCCATCAACCAATTGAGGGTTTGGTACCTTAATCATCTCTGATGGGGGCGGTAAGCCGTCAACCAATTGAGAGGTTGGTACCTCGATCACTTCTAAGAGGTGGTCTACCTTAGATTCCAATTACTAAGTTGCTTGGTCTATGATGATAGTCCATTCCTACACTTGTAATATGTTCTATATATAAGCATGTTTACTTCAGGTATCATTCATGCATGTCATATTGTTTCCTAATTATGCAATTTGACTATGTTGCCTATCTATTGTTGTATTGCACCCCACATACTTAGTACACTCAAATGTACTAATGCATACTCTATGCCTACATGATATTATCATGTTGAAACCAGAGTTGCCATTGATTCTCCTCCACATGGCTAGACCGATTATTCAAGTTATCTTCTGGTGAGTCCTCATGTCTAGGGACAATATTATATTCTCTCATGCTTATGTTACGACCATATATTATATATTTGGATTATCTTCTGCTATTAATATGAGGGTGATCCCAATTGCTTGTCTTAGTCCCCGCTAAGTCCTATGTGTAGAGGTGTTGTTGGACAAGTATGTAATGATGTTGTAAGCCTGATTCTCTTGATGCTTTATGAGATTAAGGTTTTCCCTTAGTCCCTATGCCCTTATTTCCATTCTTCTATTGTGTTTAATTGGTTTCGCAACCAAGGATGTGTAATGATATGTTATGAGGCATACTTGGGGTTCCTTGGGGTTCTCCATGTGCCGCCGTCACATCTAGGCCCTAGTTTGGGTCGTGACATCAAGTGTAGTGATACAACCAAGTATATGGCTCATGTGAGATGGTACGGCCCATGCGGCCACCCGTATGGAGAAATTTTTCGAAGTATGGAATCACTATCTCGTAACATAGTCATGAGAGATTTGCTAAGGAGAGGGGTACGGGCAGTGTCAGCCTATGTGACACTACATGGCCTGTGTGGCCTCCCGTCAGGGTGAGTACGTTGAAAATTCTAAGTATGAGATTACCAATTCGAACCTTCATCAAGTTAATTTGTCTAAGTATTGGTTCACAAGCAAGTAGACAGTCTGTGTAGTGCCTCACAAACCGTACACCCCTTCCTTGAGACGAAGGTATTAAATTTTTCAATTCGTTTTATTAATTGCATTTGCATAAATATGGTTTACGCTAATGGTCTTTCTTGACTTCCTATGCTACCTAATGAATCCCTAATGTCCTAAAACTTAGTCCTACCATTCAAATTTATTCCTCATATTTGAAAAATCTCTCAAGTCTCTCTCTCAAAGAATGTTTTAGATTTTAACCTTGGGGATCAAGGAATGACTCTTTCCTCACCAAATTTCTTCTTTAAGTTTCTTCCTAATAAAGTTATGTGGGTTTTGATTCTTGGTCCCTTTCAACCAAGAAGACCCAAATTCTTTTCAAGTGATTTTCATGGAATTTTAGCTTAATTTGTATATGGGTTCCATATTATGATTCGTTAAATTCAATAGATGCATTGGCTATGTTTATTATTTGATTTTAAGGTGAATTATGCCCTAATATGATGAAATGCATTGAAGATATGAAATTAAGAAAGTGCATGTCCCCTTTAAAGTTTGATTTGTGCGTGGTTGACCTATATTATGATTTAAATGTGAATTTTACTTATTCCCTAATCGAATTTCATAATGTATTTTTCATTTAAGTGTGAATCTCTATTACCCATGCTATTGTCATCTCATTCATAGCATTGGCATTCATGAGCATTAGATTGATGAAATTACCGGTGCGTTAAGTTTACATATGTTTTTATGAAAATGATTTCGGTGGGTTGAGCTCACATATTGGTTATGACAAGAATGTGATCACATAAATGTCCATTTTTATTGGGTCTTTGAGCACATTGGGTGCTTGCACCATATTGTCACGAGCATGAGCTATTCCTGTATATGAGAAACATGATATTGAACTATGGTTTGGCATTTTAGCCTGAGTATGAATAATTATGCTTTTAAGTATAAATGTGCATTGAAGTGATTTGAAATAACTTGAAATGACTATTGCCTCTTTTGAAAGCCTGTATATGTATAAGTATTCTCATGGAATGTATTGACTTACCACTGATAGATTGGGGGCATCAGGGCTATCTCCATGGGTCCTCTCCTTTTCCTTGAACTATGTGCCATCATAGGAATGGCAACCATCACCAAATCACCAAGTCGTAAGGGATGGTTATTCATTTATTGATATGATATGATATTGTAAAATCCTTTTGAAATGATTGGGTCGTAAGGTTTCCATCCAGCGAAATGACTTTTTTTATGATGTAGATTACCCTTCCCAATTAATCTTCTCCAACTGATGTAGGGTCTTTATTGGACTAACTCATGTAATAGGTCACATGGGTTTGATTTTCCAGTTATGGTCCATCCCCACGATATATGAGCATTTGTGCATTTCAAGCATCATTGGTTTCATAGCATATCATATACTATATCTCTTGCAATCTAACCCCTCTTATATTATGTGTCCTTACCATCTATCATTCAACGCAGGTTTGGTAAGTCATATGCATTGCATGCTTACACACTTAGTACATTTAGACGTACTAATGTATACTTTTACCTACATGATCTAACCCTGTAGGGACCGAGGACTATGCTCATCCACCGTATGACGTCTAGCTTGGATCTTGAGATTCGCTTGCTGTAGTGAGTTCTATCTTCCAAGGACAAACCACCATTCCTCAACCTATGGTACTTTATTTATGTTATTTACTTTGAGGGTGAGCCTGGGTTATGTCTTGACCCCCATCCTATCTTATGAATAAAGGTATTGTTGGACATCTTGTAAGTTCCTTTATGACTATATGGTAAGTGTTATAATTGGAGGGTTTGTTTATGTCTTTGGCCACCTATTGGTTATCGTTATGTGAATCGGTTATGGCCTTTATGATATCATTACATGTATGATGTGCAAGTTCCTAAGTTCCAAATTACTCCTATAGAGTGAGTCATATTTACCCATACCTTAGTATTTATATGCTATGTGCTTTTTGAATTCATGTTACTCTCATTCCCTATGACATCTCCATAGCATGAGTCCTGTTCTCCTATGCCTTGGAATTGTGTTTTTACTAAATTCATTTACACTTTTGAACCAATGATGTGAATATGGATACTATGAGGCTTGTTTAGGAACTCTCAAGTTTCTACTCACCATGTCACTCCTAGAGCTTAGGTCCTGGTCATGACAAGTTTGGTATCAGAGAACTATGTTTGTAAATGATCCTTGGAGTCCAACATGCCATGTCAAGTAGAGTCCTATTCATAGGTGTGAAGTGCACCATGCCTATGAGTGGGAGGCTATGATGACATTCTAGGAATTGTTTCACTTCTTTATGTCTTATGTCGTGCTATGAGTTGCATTGTTGGTTTCATTATCTTGATGGTATCATTGCTCCATTGCAGAAGATGCCTCAAGGAAGAGCTCCCTTACCAAAAGCTGCCCCAGCTAATGAGGGTCAAGCACCACAAAGCCCTACGGAAGAGCCTATCTCTAATGGTGAATTCCGTACAGCATTTGCTATGATTCCCTAGGTGATGACTTCTCAGAGTAGGTAGGGTAATCTTCCTTGGGACCCCACCCCCATTTCCTGGGTAAGTCATTTTACTCGAATGAATCCTCTAGATTTCTATGGATCAAGGACTGAGAAAGATGCTCAAGAGTTCATTGATGAGCTTACTAAGGTGTTAAATATTATGGGTGTCACTTCTAGCTGAGTTAGCTGCTTATCAATTAAAAGATGTGGCTCAATTGTGGTGCAACCAATGGTCGATGGAGAGGGTTTATGTTAATATTGTTAATTGAGAGGAATTCAAGTTTGCCCTTTTGGATCATTTCTTTCCACTTGAACTTAGGGTATCCAAGATGATCGAATTTATCAACCTCAACCAAGGTGGTATGAATATGAGGGAGTATGCCCTCAAGTTCACTAAGCTCTCTATGTATGCTCCTACACTCGTGGCTGACCCCCATGTAAGAATGCACAAATTCATATATGGTATCTCTAACTTGGTCATGAAGGAATTTCATATGGCCATGCCTATTCGGGATATATATCCAGGCTCGTGGTGTATGTGAAACAAATTGAAGGGAAAAAGGAGAGAGTGCATGATCCTAAGAAGGCTCGTTATGATGGTAGGTTCTCTAACTCAAAAGGTGGTGGTTTTGGTCAGTTCTATCACGGTCAAGGTTCTAATGCTAGGATTGCTAATGCTAGAGTTCCTCCTCCTAAAGAGTCGATTGACGGTGGACCATTGTTACCCCGATGTCACAAGTGTGGGAAAAATAACTTGGGTGCTTGTTGGAAGGAATTGGGTGCCTACTATAACTATTGTGTTAAGAACCACAAGGTTGCTGGTTGTCCTAAGAATGCCCAGAGAGGTCAATGTTAGGTGGCTCAAGGTGCGCGAGGCTAGTAAAAATCTCAACAAGGTGTTTCCCCGAGGAACAATAGGTTTTATGCTCTTTATGCTTGTCAGGAAGTTGAGGATGCTCCGGATGTTGTGACTAGTATGTTAAAAGTCTTTGATTTGCTTATGCTTTGCTTGATTCGGGTGAAAATTTATCTTTTGTGAATCCTCTGTTGGTTGTTAAATTTTTTTTGAGTCCCAAAATTTTGAGGGACCCTTTTTCAGTTTAGACCCTTGTGGGTGAATCTATTGTTGCTCATAGAGTTTATCGGGGATGTCCTATTTCTATGTTGCATAAAGTATTTTCATGTGACCTTGTAGAACTCGAGATGTTTGATTTTGATGTTATTCTCAAAATGGATGGGTTTCATGCATCATATATGTCTATAGATTGTAGAACTCGGATGGTCAAATTCCAACTTCCGGATGAGCCTACACTTGAATGGAAGGGAAGTGACTCTACTGTTAAGGGTCGATTTATTTCCTACCTTAAGGCTCGAAAGATGATCCTCAAAGGGTGTATTTCTCATATATGAGGGTCACGGATATGGAGTCTAAGTCACCTACTCTTGAATTGGTCCCGGTGGTGAATGAGTTTCTGGACGTGTTCCCCAAAGATTTGCCTGGTATTCCTCCTAAAAGGGAAATAAACTTTGGTATAGATCTTCTCCAGGACACTTAACCTATCTTTATTCCTCCTTATCGCATGGCGCTGGCTTAGTTGAAGGAGTTCAAGGACTAGTTGTAAGATTTGTTGGAGAAAGGTTTTATTAGGACATGGATATCTCCATGGGGTGCTCCAGTGTTATTTGAGAAAAAGAAAGACAAATATCATTGGATGTACATTGATTATAGGCAATTGAATAAGGTAACCATCAAAAAGAAGTATATGTTGCCTCGAATCGATGACTTGGTTGATCAACTTCAAGGGGATACCCATTTCTCAAAGATTGACCTACATTCTGGTTATGATAAATTGAAGATTAGGGAGTGTGATATTCCCAAGATGACTTTTAGGACTAGGTATGGCCACTTTGAATTTATGGTGATCTTATTCAATCAAACTAATACTCTGTCCATGTTTATGGATCTTATGAATTAGGTGTTCAAGCCTTTCCTCGATAGTATTGTGGTTGTCTTTATTGAAAATATTCTTATTTATTCGTGAAGTGAGCGAGAGCATATGGATCATTTGAGATTTTTTCTTCAGACCTTGAGAAAGAAGAAGTTGTATGCTAAGTTTAGCAAATGTGTGTTTTGCTTGGGTGAGGTAGCTTTTCTAGGTCATGTGGTGTCCGGTGAAGGCATTAAGGTTGACCCGAAGAAAACTAAGGTCGTGAAGAATTGGCCTAGGCCATTGACCCCTTCGGATATTTGGAGTTTTCTTGGGTAGATTGGATATTATAGGAGGTTTCTTTGAAGGGTTCTCATCTATTGCATCTTCGTTAACCAAGTTGATCCAAAAGAAGGTGAAGTTTGTGTGGTCGGACGATTGTGAGAAAGGTTTTCAAACATTGAAGGAACGGCTAACATCGACTCATGTTTTGACTTTACCAAATGGCTTTGATGGGTTTGTGGTGTATTATGATGCTTGTCGAATTGGTTTGGGTGGTTTACTTGTGCAACATTGTAAGGTGATAGTTTATACATCAAGGATGTTAAATGTGCATGAGCGTAATTATCCGACTCATGACCTTGAGTTAGTGATGGTGGTATTTTCTTTGAAAATTTGGAGACACTATTTGTATGTTGTGAATGTTGATGTTTTCATCATTCGTAAGAGTTTCCAATATGTGTTCACTCAAAGGTATCTTAACATGAGACAAACGAGGTGGTTGGAACTTCTAGAGATCTACGACATGAGTGTACAACATCATCCATGCAAGGCTAATGTTGTAGCCTATGCTCTTAGTAGGCTATCTATGAGAAGTGTAGCTCATGTTGAGGAAGAGAAGAGGGAGTTGGCAAAAGATGTTCATCATTTGGCTAGGCTAAGTTTCAGGTTGGCCCACTCTAGTGATGGTGGTATTCATGTTCAAAATGGGGTTGAATCTCCGATGGTTGTTGATGTAAAGGCTAACCAAGATCTAGATCCATCATTGGTTGAATTAAAGAAATTAGTTGCCAAAAATAAAATAGAGATATTCTCCCAAAGGGGAGATGGTGTGCTTCGATATCAAGATTGGTTATCTGTTCCAGATGTGGATGATCATAAAAGGGTAATCGTGACTGAGGTCCATAACTCTCGTTATTCTATTCATCTGGGATCTACCAAGACGTATTGGGATTTGAAGGAGGTGTATTGGTGGCATGGTATGAAGAACGATATAGCCAAGATTATATCCAAATGCCCTAATTGTTAACATGTGAAAGTAGAGCACCAAAGGCCCGGTAGTTTGACTCAAGATATTGAGATTCCTACTTGAAGATGGGAAGATGTGAACATGGCTTTTGTGGTTGGTTTGCCTCAAACCCGAAGGCAATTTGACTCCATGTGGGTTATCATTGGTCGAATGACTAAGTCGATTTATTTCCTACCGATCAAGACTACTTTTGGTGCCAAAGATTATGCAAGGTTGTGCATCTAAGAGTTGGTGAGGTTGCACGGTGTCCCTTGGGCTATCATATCGGATTAAGGTACCCAATTCACTTTTCACTTTCGAAGGTCATTTCGAAGAGGACTTGGCACTATGGTGAAATTAAGCACCTTCTTTCACCCTCAAATGAATGGACAAGTCAAGAGGACGATTCAGACATTGGAGGACATGTTGAGGGCTTATGTGTAAGAGTTCAAAGGTAATTGGGATGACTATCTTCCACTTGTTTAGTTTGCTTGTAATAATAGCTTTTATGCTAGCATTGGTATGGTACTATTTGAGGCTTTGTATGGTTGGATATGTAGGTCTCTGATAGGGTAGTTTTAGTTGGCAAAGATGGCTTTAATTGGACTAGATTTGGTGTTGGAGGCCACGGAGAAGGTGAAGTTAATTAGAGGGACCTCGAGTTTCATGTCCTACTCAAATGTTAGAAAGAGGGACCTCGAGTTTCATATCGGTGATTGGGTGTATGTGAGGATCTCACTGATGAAGGATGTGATGGGTTTTGGCAAGATGGATAAGCTATGTCCCTGGTATGAAGCTACTTCTGAGGTTGTTGACCAAATTTGGAATATGGCTTATAGGTTAGAGTTGCCTCCAGATTTAAGCTCTATTCACCCTATCTTCCATGTGTCTATGTTTAGGAAGTTGGTTGGTGATCCTAGTACTATTGTGCCTTTGGAAGGTGCTAAGGTTGAGGAGAACTTGTCTTATGAGGAAGTTTCAGTAGAAATTTTTGATAGGCAAGTGAAGCGGCTTCGTAACAAGGAAGTGACTTCGGTTAAGGTGTTTTGGAGAAATTAACATGGGAGGTGGAACTGGACATGATAAAATGATATCTCTATCTTTTCCAATCTACTCAAGCCTAATGTACGAGGTTCTTTCTTTTCCAAGGTTGTCCTAACTCTTCTAATCTTGAGTTTCATGATATGACATTTATATATGTGCACAAAAAAGATTCTTATGATGTTTTGAATGATTTGAAGACATTTAAATATGCGTTCTTGAAGACTTTATGATTTTCAAGTAATGAAAAATGCATTGCATCTTGTGATTTAAAGTTTCAGGTTCTAAGTCAAGCCTTGTTCGTGCACATTCGAGGACGAATGTTTCGAAGGGAGAGATGATGTAAGGACCCAAACGTTGTACAATCTCATTTGGAGCTTGAAAATTTTGATTTTGGAAAGTTTTGGATGAAGGTGACACTACGTGGGAGCCCTCACCTTACGTGTGAGGTCACACAACCCATGTGTAGCCCTCATAAAGTGGCCCTTTGCCTATGGAGGAGTTTTGGACCTTAAAGATGGAGTTTTAAACTAACGCATACCACACTTGGACCCCTGACGATCCATTTGACATTTCACAGAGTGTGTGGTGCGCCGTGTGATGGCCTTGGCTTGAAATCCCACAATTTTGGGACAAGGTGTAGTGGCACTGAAAAGTACACGACTTGTGTGAGGTAGTACGATCCGTGTGGCCACCAGTATGTCTTTCGGAGTGAAATTTTTCTGAATATGGAATAACTGTCTCATAACTTTGCCATGGGAAATCTTCTAAGGAGATATGTATAGGCAGTGTCACAGCTCATGTGACACTGCATGGCCCTTGTGGCCTCCTGTGAGGGTGAGCATGTTGAAATTTCTAAGTATGGGATTACGATTTTAGAACTTCATCAAGTGAATTTTTTTAAGTATTAGTTCATAGGAAAATATATGGTCTGTGTAGTGCCTCAATGACTGTATACCCCTTCCCTGAGACGAAAATATTAAATTTTTAAACTTGTTTCATTAATAGCTTTTGCGTAAATATAGCTTATTCTGATGGTCTTTTATGACTTCTTATGCTACCTAAAAACTTCCTAGTGACCTAAGCTTTATCCCTATCATTTAAATTCTTTCCTTACATTTGAAAACTCTCTCAAGTCTCTCTCAAAGAATTTTGTAGCTTTTAAGCTTGGGGATCAATGAAGGACTCTTTTGTCACCAAATTTTATCTTGAATCTTCTTTCTAATCAAGGTATGTGCGTTTTGATTCTTGCTCCCTTTCAACCAAGAAGATCCAAACTCTTTTCAAGTGCTTTTCATGGAATTTTAGCTTACTTTGAATATGGGTTTTCAATATTAGGATTTATTAAATTCAATTGATGCGTGGGATAAGTTTATTATTTGATTTTAAGGTGAATTAAACCCCAATATGACGAAATGCATTGAAAAATATGAAATTAAGAAAGTGCATGTCCCCTTTAAAGCTTGATGTGTGCATGGGCAACCTATAATATGATTTAAATGTGAATTTTACTTATTATGCAACCTATATTATGATTTAAATGTGAATTTTACTTATTCTCTTATTTGAATTTTATAATGTGTTGTTGATTTAATTTTGGATCTCCATTACCCATGTTATTTTCATCTCATTCATAGCATTGGCATTCATGAGCATTGGATTTATAAAATTATCGGTGGGTTAAGCTCACATATGTTTTTATGAAAATGATTTCAGTGAGTTAAGCTCACATATTAGTTAGACAAGAATGTGATCATATAAATATCTATTGTTATTGGCTCTTTGAGCATATTGGGTGCTTGCACCATATTCTCATGAGCATGAGTTATTCCTATGCATGAGAAACATGATATTGAACTAGATTTGGCTTTTTAGCTAGAGTACGAATGATTATGAAATGTATTTGACTCTTAAGACTAAATGTGCATTAAAGTGACTTGAAATAACTATTGCCTCTTTTGAAAGCACATGTATGTACAAGTATTCTTGTGGGATGTACTGACTTAGTACCATTGGATTGGGGGCGTCAGGGCTATCACCAAGGGTCCTCTCTCTTTCCTTGAACTATGTGCTAGCATAAGAATGGTAGACATCACCAAAATGACTAGGTTGTAGGGGGTGGTTATTCATTTAATGACATGATATAATATTGGAAAATCCTTCTGAAATGACTGGGTAGTAAGGAAGGTGTCCATCCAAAGAAATGACTGAAATGACTGGGTAGTAAGGAAGGTGTCCATCCACTGAAATGACTGGGTTGTAAGGTGTGTTGTAGATTAACCTTGGAAAGTAATCTTCTCTTACTGATGCGGGGACTTTATCGGACCAACTCATGTAATAGATCGCAAGGATTTGATTTGTTGATCGATTATAGTCCATCACCACTATATATGAGCATTTGTAGATTTCATACATCATTTGTTTCATGACATATCGTATACTATATCTTTTTCTATATAAGCCCTCCAATATTATGTGCCCTTGCCATATAACATTGAATGCAGGTTTGGTAAGTCATATGCATTACATGGTCACATACTTAGTACATTCAAACGTACTAACCCATATTTTTTCTTCATGATCTAACCATGTAGGGACTAAGGACTGACGTCTAGCTTAGATCTTGAGATTTGATTGTTGTCGTGAGTTGTATCTTTCAAGGACAAACCATCATTCCTCTATCTATGGTGCTTTATTTATGTTATTTACTTTGAGGGTGATCCTGAGGTATATCTTGTACCCCATCCTATCTTATGACTAGAGGCATTGTTGGACATCTTGTAAACTCCTTTAAGAGACTATATGCTAATGTTATGATTGGAGGTTATGTTTATGGCTTTGGCCATCTATTTTGGTTATCGTTATGTGAATTGGTTATGAGCTTTATGATACGGTTAC
Organism: Solanum clarkiae; assembly: GCA_011800125.2. Taxonomy (NCBI): domain Eukaryota; kingdom Viridiplantae; phylum Streptophyta; class Magnoliopsida; order Solanales; family Solanaceae; genus Solanum; species Solanum clarkiae. The sequence goes on along the minus strand of JAABOM020100290.1, from coordinate 10,818 downwards.
ATGTATGATGTGCAAGACCAAAGATTCGAATATCCCCTATAGAGTGAATCATGCTTAACCTCCCCTTAGTATTTATGTGCTACGTACTTTGTGAATTCATGCTACTCCCATTCCCTGTGACATCCCCACAGCATGAGACCTTTTCTCCCATCCCTTAGAATTGTGTGTTCAATATTCATTTACGCTTCCGAACCAATGATGTGAATATGGATACAAATCTCAAAAGTAAAATAAAATATATGAAATAGAAAATTTGATTAAAAAAAAGTCTCATTTCTCTTTCTGCTTTTTGATTTTATGTTTACCACCTTGCTGGACTACAAAAAAGAAGCTTTTGAGTATTCCACAATGCATTTTTATGTTATGATTTTAGTCGTTTTGACAACCCTAGCTTATCCTATCTTAATTACCACAACTCTCCTGTTCGACAAAAGTTGCATTTGTATACAATAATTGGACTGTAGTGGGTATAGTTTAGTGGTAAAAGTGTGATTCGTTCTATTATTCCTTAAATAGTTAAAGGGTTCTTTTGGTTTTATTCGTATTCAAGAGTCATGTTTGGGAACTCTCGAGTTCCCATTCGCCATGTTACTCCTAGACTTAGGTCCATGTCGTGACACCAAGGGCCACCCTAGGTAGCCTTCATAGCTCATGGACCCCTCCATGGCTCGTGGAGGTGACCATGTAGTATCACCTTTTGTCAAAAACTCCCAAAAACTAGATATTTAGGCATCATCAAGGCCTCCTGAGTTCCGGGTCTTTACATCATCTCACCTTTGGGAACATTTTTCCTCAAATGAGAAATGGACTAGCTTGAAAGGCTTCACATGAACATGAAACATTTCAACATAGGCACAATGCATAACTCATTTCTTAAAAATCATAAAATCATTAAAACTCATGTCAAAACATCCCTTACATTGTATTTGTGTAGATGTATGCATGTCATGTCATGAAACATAGGAGTGAAAGAATTAGGACCATTTAGAATAAGAAGAACCTAATATGTTAGGCTTGATTGTATTGGGAAAAATAGTGATATTGCCTCATCACGTCCGTCTCAGCTTCCCATGTAGAACTCTCTTTACGTTGGTTCCTCCAAAGCACTTAAACTGAAGCCACATCCTTGTCGCAAAGCTGCTTTACCTGCCTATAAAAAATTTTCAATTGAAACCTCTTCATAAGATAAGTTCTCTTCAACCTTAACATCTTTCAAGGGCACAATCGAACTAGGATCACCAATCAACTTTCCAAACATAGAAACATGAAACACCGGGTGAATAGAATTCATCTCAAAAGCAAATCCAATCTATAGGCCACTTTTCCAATCCACTCAACTATCACATAAGGGCCTAAACGCAATGAATTAACTTTCCCTTTTCACTGAAATGCATCACACCCTTCATAGGGAAACCTTCACATACACCCTATCATTGTCAAGAAACACAAGTTGTCTCTTCCTAATATCTGACTATGACTTTTGGTGACTTTTAGTTGTCTTCAACCTTTCCCTAATCAACTTTATCTTTATCATGGCCTCCAACACCAAATTCGGGCCAACCAATGCCATCTCACCCAACTGAAACCATTCCATGAAGATCTACACCTTCACCCGTATAGAGCCTCAAATGGTTCCATACCAATGCTAGTGTGAAAACTATTGTTGTAGGCAAACTCAATAAGTAGAATATGATCATCCCCACACCTTGAATTCCAATACATAAGCCCTCAACATGTCTTCCATAGTTTTCAATTATCTATTCGTCTTGTCCTTTGATTTGAGGATGGAAAGTGATACTTAACTTCACCTTTGTACCGAGCGTTTTTTTGAAATGATTTCCAAAAGTGAGAAGTAAATTGAGTACCATGATTTGATATAATAGACATCGGCATATTAGGCAATCTTTCCAACTCTTGGATATACAACATTGTATAATCCTCAACATTGAAAGTACTCTTGATTGGTAGGAAATGAGCTAATTTAGTCATCCTATCAATGATAACCCAAATAGATTCAAATTGCTTTTGGGTACGAGGAAAACCAACCACAAAGTCCATGTTCATGTCTTCCCACTTCCAAGTAGAAATTTTAATATCTTTGAGAAAAACCATTGTATCTTTCATTTTCTACCTCCACTTGTTGACAAATAGGACATTCGGATATAAACTTTCCTATGTCATTCTTCGTACCATGCCACCAATACACTTTTCTCAAATCCTGATACATTTTGGTGGATCCCGGATCTATAGAATAATGAGAATTTTGGGTTTTAGTCATGATCACCTCTCTATATCTGGAATACACAATCGATCTTGATACCAAAACACACTATCTCCCCATTGGGAGAAAACCTCTATCTTTTTTTTTTGCAACCATCTTCTTCAACTTACCAAGGATGAGTCAAAGTCTTTCTTTGCCCTGACACCAGTAACCATAGAAGACTCAGCCCCATTCTAGACATGAATTATACCATCATTAGAGTCAATCAATTTAACATCCAATCTAGTCAATCGATGAATATCCTTTACCAATAATTTCTTTCCTTTGTCAACATGGGTCACACTACCCATGAATAGCCTACTGAGAGCATCGGCTACAACATTTGCCTTGTTGGGATGATATTGAACAATCATGTCACAATCTTTTAGAAGCTCCAACCATCTTCTTTGGCTCAAGTTAAGATCTCTTTGTGTTAACACGTATTTTGAACTCTTGTGATTGGTGAACACATCAACAGGAACGCCATATAAATAATGTCTCCAAACTTTCAAAGCAAATACCACACCTGCTAACTCAAAGTCATGAGTCAGATAATTTTATTCGTACACCTTCAGTTGCCTCAATACATAAACTATCACCTACCATATTGCATGAGAACACAACCCAACCCAATTCGAGAAGCACCAGAATACACCATAAACCCATCTAAGTCATACCATAAAGTCAAAATATGAGCTAATGTAAGGTGATATTTCGAAGTGTGAAAACTCTTCTCACACTTATCTGACCATATAAACATGGCCTTTTTCGGAGTTGATTTTGTCAATAGAGATACAATGGATGAGAAACGTTCAACAAAATCTCCTACAATAACTAGTAAGACTAAGAAAACTCTAAATATCCAAAGGAGTCATTGGTCTAGGCCAATTCTTCACGGCCTCAGCCTTTTCTGGGTCAACCTCAATGCCATCACAAGATACCACATGACAAAGAAAAGCTACTTCACCCAACAAAAGCTCGTCAAGCCAAATAACATCATTACAAATTCAAAATACTCATGCCTAATTCGAAAAGCAGCTTTGGGAATATCGTAGTCCTTTACCTTCAACTGATTATAGCCGAAACTGAGGTCAATCTTTGAGAAAGGGGTTGCTCCTTGAAGTTGATCAAATAAGTCATTGATCCTTGTCAATCAAAATTTATTCTTGACGGTCACTTTATTCAGTTTCCAATAGTGAATGCACATCCGAAGTGACCCATCGTTCTTTCTCACGAATAACACTGGAGCACATATGACGATATACTTGGTCTAATAAAGCATTTCTCCAACATGTCTGTCAACTGATCCTTTAACTCCTTTAGTTCAAATGGTGCAGTATGATAAGAACAATTAGAAATAGGCTAAGTATCCAGAAGGAGATCTATGTCAAAGTCTACCTCTCTTTTGGGAGGAATACTGGACAAATCTTCAAGAAAAACAGCCAAAAACTCATTAACCATTGGAACCGACTCACACTCTACATCTTTAATACTCATAATATGGTCGATACATCTGTTAGAAATCATTTTTTGGGCTTTGAGATAAGAGATAAGAGATAAATCGACCCTTAATAGTAGAGTCACTACCCTTCTATGCAAGAACAGGCTCATTCAAAAATTAAAATTCAACTTTCTGGGTTCTACAATCAATAGAGGCATATGAAGCATGCAACCAGTCCAATCCAAGAATAATATAAAAATCAAACATCTCAAGTTCTACAAGATCACATGGAAGGACTTTATACAAGACCGAGAGAAGACAACCCTGACAGACTCTTTGGGCAACAATTGACTCACCCACGAGAGTATAGACTAAAAGGGCTCCCTTAAGATTTCAATACTTAATCCAAATTTAGCAGCCAAACGTGGAGTCACAAAATATAAATTTGTACCTGGATCAAGCAAAGCATAAATATCAAAATCAATGAATTTTAACAAACCACTGACTACCCGGTTAGAAAGTCATAGATCACCCTTAAAAAATTTTAAAATTATGAGAAAGTCATTAATAAAATGAGCACTAAAAACTTCCCATAGGTCCCGTGGTAGAGCACCATGGCTTGTACAACACACCACAGACCTTATAATGGTCAGTGATAAGGGTCTACAGAAACTTAGAAAAAATTCTAACCAAGGACATTTCCACTGAAGCCTTCACGGTTCGTACAAAGCTCCAAGGTTCGTACAAGCACTGGTGCAAAGATCCAAGTTCCAAGATGGTGATTTGTTACTTAGAGAATTTTGAGGACATGGCCTTCACGAGATCCCACTATGAGCCATGGTGGGTTGTCGACCCGTACAATGGTATGTGGTTGGTGCCTTAGCCATACAATAGATTTCAAGCCAAGGATACCTTCCAAGAGCCACTTCCATGACAGTACGTGAAAGGTTCAGTAGAGGGCCACTTTTTCATAAACTCCACCATAAGCCAAAACACATCACACACAAGGCCAAGAGGAACCACTAGGTTGTCTCCACCACTCGTGGAGGTGACCATGGAGTATCACCTTTGGTCAAAACTCCCAGAAACTAAAATTTAAGGCATCGTCAAGGCGTCCTGAGGTCAGGTTCCCTATAATAAGATATGTGATAAATGTTTTAAATAAAAACATGTCGAGTTATCTTTAAAGCCAAAAAAGGCAGTAAATATGTTAAGACCTCTCGAATTATTATACTTGAATCTATGTGGATACATGAGGATTATTACTAGAGGAAACAAAAGGTCTGTTTCATGGTTATTGATGATTACACCGGATTTACATAGACATCATTTATTAGTGTGAAAGAAGAAAGATTTGAGACATTCATTATTTTTATGAAACCAGTCCAAGGCAAAAAATTTAAAAATCAGAAATTGTAAGCATTTGATTTTATCATGAGACAGAGCTTGAACATGTAAAATTTTAGGAATATTGTGATGACCATGGAATAGATCATAATTTCTCTGCACATCGAACATCTCAACAAAAATGAAATGGTAGAAAGAAAAAACAAAACCTTGTAAACATGAACCGTGTTAATTGCTAGTGATCTTCCAAAGAGATCTTGAGTCTACAATATTGTCCTTATTAACAAATGCATGATTAGACTTATGCTTGAAAAGACTCCCTATGAATCAATCAAATATAGAAAGCCAAACATTACATACTTTAGAGATTTTGGGTGCAAATATTTCATCGATAATGCTAGTAAAGCAGATGTAGGGAAGCTCTATGCTTAGAACAATGAGAAAATCTTTCTTGGATACATTTCTAGCATTTATGTTTATAAAGAATTTAATAAAAGATATAAGTATGTAAGATAGAGTGTTCATATATTTTGATGAAGCTAATCACTTAATTAAGAAAGTTGTGTAGTTTGATGATGAAAGAATTAGGCTTGTTTCAGATTTTAGGGATGATCGAAAATAGGCTGATACAAGTAAAACAAAGTACAAATGATGAGCAGAGAAGACAAAAATGAGAATGAATCAGGTGTAGTAGGAGAAGTACCAATAATATGAGGAGCTTCAGTATCATTGATAAGGGAAACTTCAGAGCTAGAAGAGTAATAATCTCCCACTTCACATGAACCTGGTCTATCAACCATAATAGCTTCACAGAATTTCAAATCAAGAATTAGAAACACAAAATCTCCCATTAATGCAAAACAGCCTCTATTCTTTAAACTCCAAGATTCACACCAAAGCAAGGATGAGAAATATGTGGGCTTTCTTTGCTTATGTTTCTATTATAGACCCCAAAACATTAAAGAAGCACTATTTGGCACTAATTGGATTATAGCCATGCAAGGTAAGCGACATCAGGTTGAGTACAACAAATCTAGTACCTGATTCACAAATTATCCAACAAAATGTTATTAGAATCAAATGGATATTTCGAAATATGTTGGATTATTAGGGGTAATGATCATAAATAAAGCACATTAGTCATCCAAGGCCACATTCAAGAAGAGGGAACAAATTTATGATAGGAATTTTGCACCAATTGTTGAAATGGAGGCAATAAAAGTACTTGTAGTCTTTGTTGTTCATATGAAATTAACTCTCTATCAAATGGATATTAAATGTGCATTTTGAATAGAAATCTTTAGGAAGAAATGTTTATTCATCAACCTCTAGGTATTGCAATCCATAAGCACCCAAAAATTTTCAACAAGCTTCATAAGGAATTATATGGACCGAAACGGGCTCCAAAAATATGATACGATACACTGTTAGCTTTCTTTCTAAAACATGGATACATTTAGGGATATTGACAACACTCTTTTTCTCTAGAGACTAGATAGCAAAAACTTTTTGCAAGTATATGTTGCTGATAAATGTTTGGTTCACCATGCACATAGTTTTCAAAACTAATAAGTGGAGAATTTGAAATTAGCATAATGAGTGAATTGATGTGCCACAAAAATACGACACTTTTAACATTTTAAACTAAGGATTTTGTATGTTAACAAGCACATTTTAGTGAATTTGATGTACATTTTATATATTTTTGCACGAAGACGAGATCTGGCATTGAAAGCTCTATTGAGTAACCCCAGTCTTGGAATTAAAATGTCTTCCTTCCCATCTTCGATATGTGTTTCTAGGGCACCAAATAACACTTCACTAGTGATCATAGTTGCTGATCTCAATGAATGATAGGTAGAGGAATTGGTATTTGTTTTAACGAAAATAGCGGTCAGTAGGAGAAATTGAGTGAGATAGTTTAGTGACAGGATAAGGGTGTGCCAAGGAATTTTGCATGTAAGAAAGGAAATACAAACTCCTAGAACACTACATTTCTACTTGTAAAGAATGACTTAGAGTGAAGATTATAGAGTATATAGCCTTTTTGAGTTAGGGAGTAACCCATTAAGACACTAGGAATAGCTTTGGATGAAAATCTATCTGAAGTTTTCGTGCTAGATGTATAAGTCAAGCTTTCAACTACTCCAAGATGAAAAATAGACAGGGGACGATGGTATAAGAGTTCAAAGGGAGATTTAAAAAAAAATTGAGTCTTGGATGGATTCTATTCATAATATACACTGCAGTAGTGACACATTCACTACAGAATCTTAAAGGAATAGTTGCCTGAAATCTGAATGCTCTGGTTACTTGGAGAATGATTTTGTGTTTCCTTTCCACTACCCCATTTTTTTGGGGATTATACACGCATAAGGTTTGATGGAAGATTCAAAGAGAGGAAACAAGAGACTGAAATTCATTACTAAATAATTCACATCCATTATCTGTTCTCAGAATCTTGACAGAAGAAGAAAAGAAATTTTTTACTCTATCAAGAAAATTTCTTCACACCACAATGACCTCGGATTGAAATGTATGAGAAACAGCCAAGTAAATCTAGTACAGTTATCTACTACTACAATAAAGAACCTTTTATAGTTGTGAGTAGGAACTTTGTAGGACCCTATATGTTATAATGAAGTAACTCGAAAGCAGACTTACAGCTAGAACTACTAATAGGAAAAGAAAGCTTAGTATGTTTTGCTAAAGGACAAATAATTCACTTATGATCTTCATGTGCCAATTTTCTAAGAGTGATGTTTTTGATAATCTCTAGAAGAGCATGGCCCAAGCTTCTATGCCACAGAGTGTTGGATGCAAGAACTTGTTTAGTTGTGTTCGCAAACTTGTGTGATGCACATTGAGATATTTGATTAGCTGTGTTCTCTTTCAGAATGTATAATTCTTGTATTTCTTTACCAATCCCCTTTACCATGCCATTGTAGAGATCTAGAAAAATACACAAATCAAGAAAGAAATTCACTGAACACTGTAATTCCTTGGTTAGTTTTGAGATAGATAACAAATTGAACTTGAAATTTGGGAGAAATAAGACATTAGATATCAGTTGATTTTTCAGTACATGTGACTTGCCACTATGAGTAACCTATGCCTCATTGTCCGTAGATAAGTGAACATAATTCTTCTCATGATCAGGGACCCTTTTACAATTGTGCAACATCTCAGGACTACATGTCATATGATTAGTTGCTCCTGAATCGACTAACCACTTAATTGAGCAACATTATTATTTAAATGAGTCATGATACCTGCATTAGCTAATGGAATAGGACTATTTTCTCCACTACCTTTGTTTAGAAACTGGTTAATCTGTTGAGATTGTTCCTGAGTGAAGTAGGAGGCAGCTGAGATGTGGTTGTCAGATGCTGCTGCAAAGCATTGTCATGAATGCTGAGGGAGTTTCTTTCCTGGCTTTTTTCTACATAGCTGCTTGCGTAATTTGCAAATTGACCTATCCCTTTCTTCCTAGACTTAGGCTATTTCGGAGGATATCCAATGACCTTATAGTAGTTCTACTTTGTGTGTCCATTGTAACCACAATACTTACACACTATTGGCCCTTTCTTCTGAGTTTTCTAGTTGTTTGTTGAAGGCATTTTACCTATATAGTTACCATTAGGACCTGAGCTTCCTATATAACAAGTTCTCCCCAAGAATACATTTCCTTTGTTGTGACTAGATTGAGTTCAAATGGTCACTCCTTTTCCCTTGTAGTTGGAGATAGAACCACCTTTATGACTTAAAAAAGTTGCAGCCTCTAGTGGTTCACTGAATAAAGATGAGGAATTAGCTAGAAATCTCTGACTTTCATAGTCTATAACCATGGAGTAATATTTGTTTAAAGTAAGAATTGGAGACATCATGAGAGTTTGACTCCTACATTGTGTATAGGTATCATTCAGTCCCATAAGAAATTGCATAATCCATTGATATCCATGGTGTTGTGCATAGTTCCTTGACTCAGGGCAACTTCAACCTGGACATGACATTAGTGCATCAAATTTATCCCACAAATTTCTCTTCCTCAAAAAGTAATCAAATATACATAGAGTTCCCTGAGCTAAGATTGCAATTTCTCTATGTAAGTAAAACACTCTAGATTCATTTACAATGTCGAACCTCTCCTTCAAGTCAAGCTAAACATTGTGCGCATTTGAAGCACATATTATACTACTCAACAACTCTTTTCCCACTAAATTCATAATACATGATAGAACCATTACATTCGTCTTTTCCATTGTTCATGCAGAGATATATCAAATTTGTCTTTATTGTGTCTTCCATCAACAAAACCAAGGTTACTCTTACCTATCATGCCTAATGCCATAGTTCTACTCCATAGGGCATAGTTTTCATATACAACTAGTTGAATAGAAATCAGAGAACTACCTACTGTGTCCTTAGGATGGATATATAAAGGGTGATTGTGATCTATCTCACATCTATTTGAGCTTTGAGATGTAGACGGGCCTAGTGCCATTGATGCTTCTTCTGCTGCCATCGACTCACTGTCTTCTTCTATCAGAATCTACTTGATTTTAACTGACTCTAGCTAAGTCGAAATTCACTAGTTAGTTGGAGGCTCTGATACTATGTTAGCTTCCATAGGTGAAACTCTACTTGGACATTAATGGAGGAAAGTAAGAAGGAAAGGGGATCTTAGAGAGAGTTTCCAGAAGATGAGTATTGTTATTCCTCTGATTTAGGCTCAATACATGTGTACACATACTAACTGTACAACTGTCAATGTAACTAACTTCTAATCATTTCATAACTATCTTGATTAGTTATTAACTAACTTGATTAACACTAAAACTCTAGCTTCATCAGCTTGATTATCTTCTCAACATATTGCATTGCAAAATATCATGTATGTTTTATTAATTTGAATGTGCTTTTTTCAAGTTATATAATATGATATTAATTTCTCACCCACAAAGCAATAAGCTAATTAAATACATGCATGAATGATCAGTTAAATAATAAAAATAATATCTTTCGAAGACTTAAACTTTTGGAAGCTAAAGCATATAGGAATGGCAATGGGGCGAGTGTGGGGCGGGAGCAGGACAAGTGCCAGGCGGGTTGAGCTCAACCCGCAAATTTTTTAAACCGACCCGCATAAACCCGTCCCACAAAAATTTTTTAGTTTTTCTATTTTTTTAAATTGAATTTAATATGAAAAATAAAAATTTCTACTTTTTTTTAAAAAATTTTTGCTAATTAACATCTCAAAAACTAATTAATTATTTTTAGTTGATATTTCAATAATTGTTTTTTAATTTCTAATTAAAAGTTTCTAATTAACATCTTAAGAACTAACCCAGACATGCATTGTTTAGATTTTAGAAAAAATAATATTAAAGTCAATGTCTAATATAAAAAGTTTATATTTTTTATTCTTACTAATTAAAAAGATTTAATTTTCTTGGAATTCCTATTAGATTTTTTAAACCCGCAACCCGCTTCGCTACACATTAATTTTAAAATTAGTTACTTTAGCCCGCCCCGCCCCAAATAACTTTAAATCAACTTTGCCCCATCCCACCCCATTGTCATCCCTAAAAGCGGCTGCTAACCATTAACATTGATCTCATCTAATGAGGACAAAAACATATTTGTTTTTATAGAAAATTAATATATATTTTAAATTACATATTGTATATTAATTTATAATATCATCAAACTAAATAATATTCAATAAGAAATAGTTCATATATTAAATTTTTATACTATCAACTAAGAC